>JAOWCC010000165.1:0-111974 GCA_030867875.1 Actinernus sp. WN-2022
AAAAACGTTCAATGTGTCGTAAAATTCTCAAACGGAGAGATTCCATCTTTCCAGCAAATTCATAGATTCCTGATCGCGAGCTAATATTAAAAACGTTCAATTTGGCGTAAAATTCTCAAACGGAGAGATTCCATCTTTCCAGCAAATTCATAGATTCCTGATCGCGAGCTAATATTAAAAACGTTCAATGTGCCGTAAAATTCTCAAACGGAGAGATTCCATCTTTCCAGCAAATTCATAGATTCCTGATCGCGAGCTAATATTAAAAACGTTCAATGTGCCGTAAAATTCTCAAACGGAGAGATTCCATCTTTCCAGCAAATTCATAGATTCCTGATCGCGAGCTAATATTAAAAACGTTCAATGTGCCGTAAAATTCTCAAACGGAGAGATTCCATCTTTCCAGCAAATTCCTAGATTCCTGATAGCGAGCTAATATTAAAAACGTTCAATGTGCCGTAAAATTCTCAAACGGAGAGATTCCATCTTTCAAGCAAATTCATAGATTCCCGATCGCGAGCTAATATTAAAAACGTTCAATGTGCCGTAAAATTCTCAAACGGAGAGATTCCATCTTTCCAGCAAATTCATAGATTCCTGATCGCGAGCTAATATTAAAAACGCTCAATGTGCCATAAAATTCTCAAACGGAGAGATTCCATCTTTCCAGCAAAACCATAGATTCCTGATCGCGAGCTAATATTAAAAACGTTGAAAGTGCCGTAAAATTCTCAAACGGAGAGATTCCATCTTTCCAGCAAATTCAAAGATTCCTGATCGCGAGCTAATATTAAAAACGTTCAATGTGCCGTAAAATCCTCAAACGGAGAGATTCCATCTTTCGAGCAAATTAATAGATTCCTGATCGCGAGCTAAAATTAAAAACGTTCAATGTGCCGTAAAATTCCCAAACGGAGAGATTCCATCTTTCGAGGAAATTAATAGATTCCTGATCGCGAGCTAATATTAAAAACGTTCAATGTGCCGTAAAATCCTCAAACGGAGAGATTCCATCTTTCGAGCAATTTAATAGATTCCTGATCGCGAGCTAATATTAAAAACGTTCAATGTGCCGTAAAATCCTCAAACGGAGAGATTCCATCTTTCGAGCAATTTAATAGATATAGTGTGCTAATAGATATAGCGAGCTAATATTAAAAACGTTCAATGTGCCGTAAAATTCTCAAACGGAGAGATTCCATCTTTCGAGCAAATTAATAGATTGCTGATCGCGAGCTAAAATTAAAAACGTTCAATGTGCAGTAAAATTCTCAAACGGAGAGATTCCATCTTTCCAGCAAATTAATAGATTCCTGATCGCGAGCCAATATTAAAAACGTTCAATGTGCCGTAAAATTCTCAAACGGAGAGATTCCATCTTTCGAGCAAATTAATAGATTCCTGATCGCGAGCTAATATTAAAAACGTTCAATGTGCCGTAAAATCCTAAAACGGAGAGATTCCATCTTTCGAGCAATTTAATAGATTCCTGATCGCGAGCTAATATTAAAAACGTTCAATGTGCCGTAAAATTCTCAAACGGAGAGATTCCATCTTTCGAGCAATTTAATAGATATAGTGTGCTAATAGATATAGCGAGCTAATATTAAAAACGTTCAATGTGCCGTAAAATTCTCAAACGGAGAGATTCCATCGTTCCAGCAAATTCAAAGATTCCTGATCGCGAGCTAATATTAAAAACGTTCAATGTGCCGTAAAATTCTCAAACGGAGAGATTCCATCTTTCCAGCAAATTCATAGATTCCTGATCGCGAGCTAATATTAAAAACGTTCAATGTGCCGTAAAATTCTCAAACGGAGAGATTCCATCTTTCGAGCAATTTAATAGATTCCTGATCGCGAGCTAATATTAAAAACGTTCAATGTGCCGTAAAATTCTCAAACGGAGAGATTCCATCTTTCCAGCAAATTCATAGATTCCTGACCGCGAGCTAATATTAAAAACGTTCAATGTGCCGTAAAATTCTCAAACGGAGAGATTCCATCTTTCCAGCAATTTCATAGATTCCTGATCGCGAGCTAATATTAAAAACGTTCAAAGTGCCGTAAAATTCTCAAACGGAGAGATTCCATCTTTCCAGCAAATTCATAGATTTCTGCTCGGGAGCTAATATTAAAAACGTTCAATGTGTCGTAAAATTCTCAAACGGAGAGATTCCATCTTTCCAGCAAATTCATAGATTCCTGATCGCGAGCTAATATTAAAAACGTTCAATGTGGCGTAAAATTCTCAAACGGAGAGATTCCATCTTTCCAGCAAATTCATAGATTCCTGATCGCGAGCTAATATTAAAAACGTTCAATGTGCCGTAAAATTCTCAAACGGAGAGATTCCATCTTTCCAGCAAATTCATAGATTCCTGATCGCGAGCTAATATTAAAAACGTTCAATGTGCCGTAAAATTCTCAAACGGAGAGATTCCATCTTTCCAGCAAATTCATAGATTCCTGATCGCGAGCTAATATTAAAAACGTTCAATGTGCCGTAAAATTCTCAAACGGAGAGATTGCATCTTTCCAGCAAATTCCTAGATTCCTGATAGCGAGCTAATATTAAAAACGTTCAATGTGCCGTAAAATTCTCAAACGGAGAGATTCCATCTTTCAAGTAAATTCATAGATTCCCGATCGCGAGCTAATATTAAAAACGTTCAATGTGCCGTAAAATTCTCAAACGGAGAGATTCCATCTTTCCAGCAAATTCATAGATTCCTGATCGCGAGCTAATATTAAAAACGCTCAATGTGCCATAAAATTCTCAAACGGAGAGATTCCATCTTTCCAGCAAAACCATAGATTCCTGATCGCGAGCTAATATTAAAAACGTTGAAAGTGCCGTAAAATTCTCAAACGGAGAGATTCCATCTTTCCAGCAAATTCAAAGATTCCTGATCGCGAGCTAATATTAAAAACGTTCAATGTGCCGTAAAATCCTCAAACGGAGAGATTCCATCTTTCGAGCAAATTAATAGATTCCTGATCGCGAGCTAAAATTAAAAACGTTCAATGTGCCGTAAAATTCCCAAACGGAGAGATTCCATCTTTCGAGGAAATTAATAGATTCCTGATCGCGAGCTAATATTAAAAACGTTCAATGTGCCGTAAAATCCTCAAACGGAGAGATTCCATCTTTCGAGCAATTTAATAGATTCCTGATCGCGAGCTAAGATTAAAAACGTTCAATGTGCCGTAAAATTCTCAAACGGAGAGATTCCATCTTTCGAGCAATTTAATAGATATAGTGTGCTAATAGATATAGCGAGCTAATATTAAAAACGTTCAATGTGCCGTAAATTCTCAAACGGAGAGATTCCATCTTTCGAGCAAATTAATAGATTGCTGATCGCGAGCTAAAATTAAAAACGTTCAATGTGCCGTAAAATTCTCAAACGGAGAGATTCCATCTTTCCAGCAAATTAATAGATTCCTGATCGCGAGCCAATATTAAAAACGTTCAATGTGCCGTAAAATTCTCAAACGGAGAGATTCCATCTTTCGAGCAAATTAATAGATTCCTGATCGCGAGCTAATATTAAAAACGATCAATGTGCCGTAAAATTCTCAAACGGAGAGATTCCATCTTTCGAGCAAATTAATAGATTCCTGATCGCGAATTAATATTAAAAACGTTGAAAGTGCCGTAAAATTCTCAAACGGAGAGATTCCATCTTTCCAGCAAATTCAAAGATTCCTGATCGCGAGCTAATATTAAAAACGTTCAATGTGCCGTAAAATTCTCAAACGGAGAGATTCCATCTTTCCAGCAAATTCATAGATTCCTGATCGCGAGCTAATATTAAAAACGTTCAATGTGCCGTAAAATTCTCAAACGGAGAGATTCCATCTTTCGAGCAATTTAATAGATTCCTGATCGCGAGCTAATATTAAAAACGTTCAATGTGCCGTAAAATTCTCAAACGGAGAGATTCCATCTTTCGAGGAAATTAATAGATTCCTGATCGCGAGCTAATATTAAAAACGTTCAATGTGCCGTAAAATCCTAAAACGGAGAGATTCCATCTTTCGAGTAAATTAATAGATTCCTGATCGCGAGCTAATATTAAAAACGTTCAATGTGCCGTAAAATCCTCAAACGGAGAGATTCCATCTTTCGAGCAAATTAATAGATTCCTGATCGCGAGCTAAAATTAAAAACGTTCAATGTGCCGTAAAATTCCCAAACGGAGAGATTCCATCTTTCGAGGAAATTAATAGATTCCTGATCGCGAGCTAATATTAAAAACGTTCAATGTGCCGTAAAATCCTAAAACGGAGAGATTCCATCTTTCGAGCAATTTAATAGATTCCTGATCGCGAGCTAATATTAAAAACGTTCAATGTGCCGTAAAATCCTCAAACGGAGAGATTCCATCTTTCGAGCAATTTAATAGATATAGTGTGCTAATAGATATAGCGAGCTAATATTAAAAACGTTCAATGTGCCGTAAAATTCTCAAACGGAGAGATTCCATCTTTCGAGCAAATTAATAGATTGCTGATCGCGAGCTAAAATTAAAAACGTTCAATGTGCAGTAAAATTCTCAAACGGAGAGATTCCATCTTTCCAGCAAATTAATAGATTCCTGATCGCGAGCCAATATTAAAAACGTTCAATGTGCCGTAAAATTCTCAAACGGAGAGATTCCATCTTTCGAGCAAATTAATAGATTCCTGATCGCGAGCTAATATTAAAAACGTTCAATGTGCCGTAAAATCCTAAAACGGAGAGATTCCATCTTTCGAGCAATTTAATAGATTCCTGATCGCGAGCTAATATTAAAAACGTTCAATGTGCCGTAAAATTCTCAAACGGAGAGATTCCATCTTTCGAGCAATTTAATAGATATAGTGTGCTAATAGATATAGCGAGCTAATATTAAAAACGTTCAATGTGCCGTAAAATTCTCAAACGGAGAGATTCCATCTTTCGAGCAAATTAATAGATTGCTGATCGCGAGCTAAAATTAAAAACGTTCAATGTGCCGTAAAATTCTCAAACGGAGAGATTCCATCTTTCCAGCAAATTAATAGATTCCTGATCGCGAGCCAATATTAAAAACGTTCAATGTGCCGTAAAATTCTCAAACGGAGAGATTCCATCTTTCGAGCAAATTAATAGATTCCTGATCGCGAGCTAATATTAAAAACGATCAATGTGCCGTAAAATTGTCAAACGGAGAGATTCCATCTTTCGAGCAAATTAATAGATTCCTAATCGCGAATTAATATTAAAAACGTTCAATGTGCCGTAAAATTGTCAAACGGAGAGATTCCATCTTTCGAGCAAATTAATAGATTCCTGATCGCGAGCTAATATTAAAAACGTTCAATGTGCCGTAAAATCCTCAAACGGAGAGATTCCATCTTTCGAGCAATTAAATAGATTCCTGATCGCGAGCTAATATTAAAAACGTTCAATGTGCCGTAAAATCCTCAAACGGAGAGATTCCATCTTTCGAGCAATTTAATAGATTCCTGATCGCGAGCTAATATTAAAAACGTTGAAAGTGCCGTAAAATTCTCAAACGGAGAGATTCCATCTTTCCAGCAAATTCAAAGATTCCTGATCGCGAGCTAATATTAAAAACGTTCAATGTGCCGTAAAATTCTCAAACGGAGAGATTCCATCTTTCCAGCAAATTCATAGATTCCTGATCGCGAGCTAATATTAAAAACCTTCAATGTGCCGTAAAATTCTCAAACGGAGAGATTCCATCTTTCGAGCAATTTAATAGATTCCTGATCGCGAGCTAATATTAAAAACGTTCAATGTGCCGTAAAATTCTCAAACGGAGAGATTCCATCTTTCGAGCAAATTAATAGATTCCTGATCGCGAGCTAATATTAAAAACGTTCAATGTGCCGTAAAATCCTCAAACGGAGAGATTCCAGCTTTCGAGCAAATTAATAGATTCCTGATCGCGAGCTAATATTAAAAACGTTCAATGTGCCGTAAAATTCTCAAACGGAGAGATTCCATCTTTCGAGCAAATTAATAGATTCCTGATTCGCGAGCTAATATTAAAAACGTTCAATGTGCCGTAAAATTCTCAAACGGAGAGATTCCATCTTTCGAGGAAATTAATAGATTCCTGATCGCGAGCTAATATTAAAAACGTTCAATGTGCCGTAAAATCCTAAAACGGAGAGATTCCATCTTTCGAGCAAATTAATAGATTCCTGATCGCGAGCTAATATTAAAAACGTTCAATGTGCCGTAAAATCCTCAAACGGAGAGATTCCATCTTTCGAGCAAATTAATAGATTCCTGATCGCGAGCTAAAATTAAAAACGTTCAATGTGCCGTAAAATTCCCAAACGGAGAGATTCCATCTTTCGAGGAAATTAATAGATTCCTGATCGCGAGCTAATATTAAAAACGTTCAATGTGCCGTAAAATCCTAAAACGGAGAGATTCCATCTTTCGAGCAATTTAATAGATTCCTGATCGCGAGCTAATATTAAAAACGTTCAATGTGCCGTAAAATCCTCAATCGGAGAGATTCCATCTTTCGAGCAATTTAATAGATATAGTGTGCTAATAGATATAGCGAGCTAATATTAAAAACGTTCAATGTGCCGTAAAATTCTCAAACGGAGAGATTCCATCTTTCGAGCAAATTAATAGATTGCTGATCGCGAGCTAAAATTAAAAACGTTCAATGTGCAGTAAAATTCTCAAACGGAGAGATTCCATCTTTCCAGCAAATTAATAGATTCCTGATCGCGAGCCAATATTAAAAACGTTCAATGTGCCGTAAAATTCTCAAACGGAGAGATTCCATCTTTCGAGCAAATTAATAGATTCCTGATCGCGAGCTAATATTAAAAACGTTCAATGTGCCGTAAAATTCTCAAACGGAGAGATTCCATCTTTCGAGCAAATTAATAGATTGCTGATCGCGAGCTAAAATTAAAAACGTTCAATGTGCCGTAAAATTCTCAAACGGAGAGATTCCATCTTTCCAGCAAATTAATAGATTCCTGATCGCGAGCCAATATTAAAAACGTTCAATGTGCCGTAAAATTCTCAAACGGAGAGATTCCATCTTTCGAGCAAATTAATAGATTCCTGATCGCGAGCTAAAATTAAAAACGTTCAATGTGCAGTAAAATTCTCAAACGGAGAGATTCCATCTTTCCAGCAAATTAATAGATTCCTGATCGCGAGCCAATATTAAAAACGTTCAATGTGCCGTAAAATTCTCAAACGGAGAGATTCCATCTTTCGAGCAAATTAATAGATTCCTGATCGCGAGCTAATATTAAAAACGTTCAATGTGCCGTAAAATCCTCAAACGGAGAGATTCCATCTTTCGAGCAATTAAATAGATTCCTGATCGCGAGCTAATATTAAAAACGTTCAATGTGCCGTAAAATCCTCAAACGGAGAGATTCCATCTTTCGAGCAATTTAATAGATTCCTGATCGCGAGCTAATATTAAAAACGTTGAAAGTGCCGTAAAATTCTCAAACGGAGAGATTCCATCTTTCCAGCAAATTCAAAGATTCCTGATCGCGAGCTAATATTAAAAACGTTCAATGTGCCGTAAAATTCTCAAACGGAGAGATTCCATCTTTCCAGCAAATTCATAGATTCCTGATCGCGAGCTAATATTAAAAACGTTCAATGTGCCGTAAAATTCTCAAACGGAGAGATTCCATCTTTCGAGCAATTTAATAGATTCCTGATCGCGAGCTAATATTAAAAACGTGCAATGTGCCGTAAAATTCTCAAACGGAGAGATTCCATCTTTCGAGCAAATTAATAGATTCCTGATCGCGAGCTAATATTAAAAACGTTCAATGTGCCGTAAAATCCTCAAACGGAGAGATTCCATCTTTCGAGCAATTTAATAGATTCCTGATCGCGAGCTAATATTAAAAACGTTCAATGTGCCGTAAAATCCTCAAACGGAGAGATTCCATCTTTCGAGCAATTTAATAGATTCCTGATCGCGAGCTAATATTAAAAACGTTCAATGTGCCGTAAAATTCTCAAACGGAGAGATTCCATCTTTCGAGCAATTTAATAGATTCCTGATCGCGAGCTAATATTAAAAACGTTCAATGTGCCGTAAAATTCTCAAACGGAGAGATTCCATCTTTCGAGCAAATTAATAGATTCCTGATCGCGAGCTAATATTAAAAACGTTCAATGTGCCGTAAAATTCTCAAACGGAGAGATTCCATCTTTCGAGCAAATTAATAGATTGCTGATCGCGAGCTAAAATTAAAAACGTTCAATGTGCCGTAAAATTCTCAAACGGAGAGATTCCATCTTTCCAGCAAATTAATAGATTCCTGATCGCGAGCCAATATTAAAAACGTTCAATGTGCCGTAAAATTCTCAAACGGAGAGATTCCATCTTTCGAGCAAATTAATAGATTCCTGATCGCGAGCTAATATTAAAAACGATCAATGTGCCGTAAAATTGTCAAACGGAGAGATTCCATCTTTCGAGCAAATTAATAGATTCCTGATCGCGAATTAATATTAAAAACGTTCAATGTGCCGTAAAATTCTCAAACGGAGAGATTCCATCTTTCGAGCAAATTAATAGATTCCTGATCGCGAGCTAATATTAAAAACGTTCAATGTGCCGTAAAATCCTCAAACGGAGAGATTCCATCTTTCGAGCAATTAAATAGATTCCTGATCGCGAGCTAATATTAAAAACGTTCAATGTGCCGTAAAATCCTCAAACGGAGAGATTCCATCTTTCGAGCAATTTAATAGATTCCTGATCGCGAGCTAATATTAAAAACGTTGAAAGTGCCGTAAAATTCTCAAACGGAGAGATTCCATCTTTCCAGCAAATTCAAAGATTCCTGATCGCGAGCTAATATTAAAAACGTTCAATGTGCCGTAAAATTCTCAAACGGAGAGATTCCATCTTTCCAGCAAATTCATAGATTCCTGATCGCGAGCTAATATTAAAAACGTTCAATGTGCCGTAAAATTCTCAAACGGAGAGATTCCATCTTTCGAGCAATTTAATAGATTCCTGATCGCGAGCTAATATTAAAAACGTGCAATGTGCCGTAAAATTCTCAAACGGAGAGATTCCATCTTTCGAGCAAATTAATAGATTCCTGATCGCGAGCTAATATTAAAAACGTTCAATGTGCCGTAATATCCTCAAACGGAGAGATTCCATCTTTCGAGCAATTTAATAGATTCCTGATCGCGAGCTAATATTAAAAACGTTCAATGTGCCGTAAAATCCTCAAACGGAGAGATTCCATCTTTCGAGCAATTTAATAGATTCCTGATCGCGAGCTAATATTAAAAACGTTCAATGTGCCGTAAAATTCTCAAACGGAGAGATTCCATCTTTCGAGCAATTTAATAGATTCCTGATCGCGAGCTAATATTAAAAACGTTCAATGTGCCGTAAAATTCTCAAACGGAGAGATTCCATCTTTCGAGCAAATTAATAGATTCCTGATCGCGAGCTAATATTAAAAACGTTCAATGTGCCGTAAAATCCTCAAACGGAGAGATTCCATCTTTCGAGCAATTTAATAGATTCCTGATCGCGAGCTAATATTAAAAACGTTCAATGTGCCGTAAAATCCTCAAACGGAGAGATTCCATCTTTCGAGCAATTTAATAGATTCCTGATCGCGAGCTAATATTAAAAACGTTCAATGTGCCGTAAAATTCTCAAACGGAGAGATTCCATCTTTCGAGCAATTTAATAGATTCCTGATCGCGAGCTAATATTAAAAACGTTCAATGTGCCGTAAAATCCTCAAACGGAGAGATTCCAGCTTTCGAGCAAATTAATAGATTCCTGATCGCGAGGTAATATTAAAAACGTTCAATGTGCCGTAAAATTCTCAAACGGAGAGATTCCATCTTTCGAGCAAATTAATAGATTCCTGATTCGCGAGCTAATATTAAAAACGTTCAATGTGCCGTAAAATTCTCAAACGGAGAGATTCCATCTTTCGAGGAAATTAATAGATTCCTGATCGCGAGCTAATATTAAAAACGTTCAATGTGCCGTAAAATCCTAAAACGGAGAGATTCCATCTTTCGAGCAAATTAATAGATTCCTGATCGCGAGCTAATATTAAAAACGTTCAATGTGCCGTAAAATCCTCAAACGGAGAGATTCCATCTTTCGAGCAAATTAATAGATTCCTGATCGCGAGCTAAAATTAAAAACGTTCAATGTGCCGTAAAATTCCCAAACGGAGAGATTCCATCTTTCGAGGAAATTAATAGATTCCTGATCGCGAGCTAATATTAAAAACGTTCAATGTGCCGTAAAATTCCCAAACGGAGAGATTCCATCTTTCGAGGAAATTAATAGATTCCTGATCGCGAGCTAATATTAAAAACGTTCAATGTGCCGTAAAATCCTCAAACGGAGAGATTCCGTCTTTCGAGCAATTTAATAGATTCCTGATCGCGAGCTAATATTAAAAACGTTCAATGTGCCGTAAAATTCTCAAACGGAGAGATTCCATCTTTCGAGCAATTTAATAGATATAGTGTGCTAATAGATATAGCGAGCTAATATTAAAAACGTTCAATGTGCCGTAAAATTCTCAAACGGAGAGATTCCATCTTTCGAGCAAATTAATAGATTGCTGATCGCGAGCTAAAATTAAAAACGTTCAATGTGCCGTAAAATTCTCAAACGGAGAGATTCCATCTTTCGAGGAAATTAATAGATTCCTGATCGCGAGCTAATATTAAAAACGTTCAATGTGCCGTAAAATCCTCAAACGGAGAGATTCCATCTTTCGAGCAAATTAATAGATTCCTGATCGCGAGCTAATATTAAAAACGTTCAATGTGCCGTAAAATTCCCAAACGGAGAGATTCCATCTTTCGAGGAAATTAATAGATTCCTGATCGCGAGCTAATATTAAAAACGTTCAATGTGCCGTAAAATCCTAAAACGGAGAGATTCCATCTTTCGAGCAAATTAATAGATTCCTGATCGCCAGCTAATATTAAAAACGTTCAATGTGCCGTAAAATTCTCAAACGGAGAGATTCCATCTTTCGAGCAATTTAATAGATATAGTGTGCTAATAGATATAGCGAGCTAATATTAAAAACGTTCAATGTGCCGTAAAATTCTCAAACGGAGAGATTCCATCTTTCGAGCAAATTAATAGATTGCTGATCGCGAGCTAAAATTAAAAACGTTCAATGTGCCGTAAAATTCTCAAACGGAGAGATTCCATCTTTCCAGCAAATTAATAGATTCCTGATCGCGAGCCAATATTAAAAACGTTCAATGTGCCGTAAAATTCTCAAACGGAGAGATTCCATCTTTCGACCAAATTAATAGATTCCTGATCGCGAGCTAATATTAAAAACGTTCAATGTGCCGTAAAATTCTCAAACGGAGAGATTCCATCTTTCCAGCAAATTCATAGATTCCTGATCGCGAGCTAATATTAAAAACGTTCAATGTGCCGTAAAATTCTCAAACGGAGAGATTCCATCTTTCGAGCAATTTAATAGATTCCTGATCGCGAGCTAATATTAAAAACGTGCAATGTGCCGTAAAATTCTCAAACGGAGAGATTCCATCTTTCGAGCAAATTAATAGATTCCTGATCGCGAGCTAATATTAAAAACGTTCAATGTGCCGTAAAATCCTCAAACGGAGAGATTCCATCTTTCGAGCAATTTAATAGATTCCTGATCGCGAGCTAATATTAAAAACGTTCAATGTGCCGTAAAATCCTCAAACGGAGAGATTCCATCTTTCGAGCAATTTAATAGATTCCTGATCGCGAGCTAATATTAAAAACGTTCAATGTGCCGTAAAATCCTAAAACGGAGAGATTCCATCTTTCGAGCAATTTAATAGATTCCTGATCGCGAGCTAATATTAAAAACGTTCAATGTGCCGTAAAATCCTCAAACGGAGAGATTCCATCTTTCGAGCAATTTAATAGATATAGTGTGCTAATAGATATAGCGAGCTAATATTAAAAACGTTCAATGTGCCGTAAAATTCTCAAACGGAGAGATTCCATCTTTCGAGCAAATTAATAGATTGCTGATCGCGAGCTAAAATTAAAAACGTTCAATGTGCAGTAAAATTCTCAAACGGAGAGATTCCCTCTTTCCAGCAAATTAATAGATTCCTGATCGCGAGCCAATATTAAAAACGTTCAATGTGCCGTAAAATTCTCAAACGGAGAGATTCCATCTTTCGAGGAAATTAATAGATTCCTGATCGCGAGCTAATATTAAAAACGTTCAATGTGCCGTAAAATTCTCAAACGGAGAGATTCCATCTTTCCAGCAAATTCATAGATTCCTGATCGCGAGCTAATATTAAAAACGTTCAATGTGCCGTAAAATCCTAAAACGGAGAGATTCCATCTTTCGAGCAATTTAATAGATTCCTGATCGCGAGCTAATATTAAAAACGTTCAATGTGCCGTAAAATTCTCAAACGGAGAGATTCCATCTTTCGAGCAATTTAATAGATATAGTGTGCTAATAGATATAGCGAGCTAATATTAAAAACGTTCAATGTGCCGTAAAATTCTCAAACGGAGAGATTCCATCTTTCGAGCAAATTAATAGATTGCTGATCGCGAGCTAAAATTAAAAACGTTCAATGTGCCGTAAAATTCTCAAACGGAGAGATTCCATCTTTCCAGCAAATTAATAGATTCCTGATCGCGAGCCAATATTAAAAACGTTCAATGTGCCGTAAAATTCTCAAACGGAGAGATTCCATCTTTCCAGCAAATTCATAGATTCCTGATCGCGAGCTAATATTAAAAACGTTCGATGTGCCGTAAAATTCTCAAACGGAGAGATTCCATCTTTCCAGCAAATTCATAGATTCCTGATCGCGAGCTAATATTAAAAACGTTCAATGTGCCGTAAAATTCTCAAACGGAGAGATTCCATCTTTCGAGCAATTTAATAGATTCCTGATCGCGAGCTAATATTAAAAACGTGCAATGTGCCGTAAAATTCTCAAACGGAGAGATTCCATCTTTCGAGCAAATTAATAGATTCCTGATCGCGAGCTAATATTAAAAACGTTCAATGTGCCGTAAAATCCTCAAACGGAGAGATTCCATCTTTCGAGCAATTTAATAGATTCCTGATCGCGAGCTAATATTAAAAACGTTCAATGTGCCGTAAAATCCTCAAACGGAGAGATTCCATCTTTCGAGCAATTTAATAGATTCCTGATCGCGAGCTAATATTAAAAACGTTCAATGTGCCGTAAAATCCTAAAACGGAGAGATTCCATCTTTCGAGCAATTTAATAGATTCCTGATCGCGAGCTAATATTAAAAACGTTCAATGTGCCGTAAAATCCTCAAACGGAGAGATTCCATCTTTCGAGCAATTTAATAGATATAGTGTGCTAATAGATATAGCGAGCTAATATTAAAAACGTTCAATGTGCCGTAAAATTCTCAAACGGAGAGATTCCATCTTTCGAGCAAATTAATAGATTGCTGATCGCGAGCTAAAATTAAAAACGTTCAATGTGCAGTAAAATTCTCAAACGGAGAGATTCCCTCTTTCCAGCAAATTAATAGATTCCTGATCGCGAGCCAATATTAAAAACGTTCAATGTGCCGTAAAATTCTCAAACGGAGAGATTCCATCTTTCGAGGAAATTAATAGATTCCTGATCGCGAGCTAATATTAAAAACGTTCAATGTGCCGTAAAATTCTCAAACGGAGAGATTCCATCTTTCCAGCAAATTCATAGATTCCTGATCGCGAGCTAATATTAAAAACGTTCAATGTGCCGTAAAATCCTAAAACGGAGAGATTCCATCTTTCGAGCAATTTAATAGATTCCTGATCGCGAGCTAATATTAAAAACGTTCAATGTGCCGTAAAATTCTCAAACGGAGAGATTCCATCTTTCGAGCAATTTAATAGATATAGTGTGCTAATAGATATAGCGAGCTAATATTAAAAACGTTCAATGTGCCGTAAAATTCTCAAACGGAGAGATTCCATCTTTCGAGCAAATTAATAGATTGCTGATCGCGAGCTAAAATTAAAAACGTTCAATGTGCCGTAAAATTCTCAAACGGAGAGATTCCATCTTTCCAGCAAATTAATAGATTCCTGATCGCGAGCCAATATTAAAAACGTTCAATGTGCCGTAAAATTCTCAAACGGAGAGATTCCATCTTTCCAGCAAATTCATAGATTCCTGATCGCGAGCTAATATTAAAAACGTTCGATGTGCCGTAAAATTCTCAAACGGAGAGATTCCATCTTTCGAGCAATTTAATAGATTCCTGATCGCGAGCTAATATTAAAAACGTGCAATGTGCCGTAAAATTCTCAAACGGAGAGATTCCATCTTTCGAGCAATTTAATAGATATAGTGTGCTAATAGATATAGCGAGCTAATATTAAAAACGTTCAATGTGCCGTAAAATTCTCAAACGGAGAGATTCCCTCTTTCGAGCAAATTAATAGATTGCTGATCGCGAGCTAAAATTAAAAACGTTCAATGTGCCGTAAAATTCTCAAACGGAGAGATTCCATCTTTCCAGCAAATTAATAGATTCCTGATCGCGAGCCAATATTAAAAACGTTCAATGTGCCGTAAAATTCTCAAACGGAGAGATTCCATCTTTCGAGCAAATTAATAGATTCCTGATCGCGAGCTAATATTAAAAACGATCAATGTGCCGTAAAATTGTCAAACGGAGAGATTCCATCTTTCGAGCAAATTAATAGATTCCTGATCGCGAATTAATATTAAAAACGTTCAATGTGCCGTAAAATTCTCAAACGGAGAGATTCCATCTTTCGAGCAAATTAATAGATTCCTGATCGCGAGCTAATATTAAAAACGTTCAATGTGCCGTCAAATCCTCAAACGGAGAGATTCCATCTTTCGAGCAATTAAATAGATTCCTGATCGCGAGCTAATATTAAAAACGTTCAATGTGCCGTAAAATCCTCAAACGGAGAGATTCCATCTTTCGAGCAATTTAATAGATTCCTGATCGCGAGCTAATATTAAAAACGTTGAAAGTGCCGTAAAATTCTCAAACGGAGAGATTCCATCTTTCCAGCAAATTCAAAGATTCCTGATCGCGAGCTAATATTAAAAACGTTCAATGTGCCGTAAAATTCTCAAACGGAGAGATTCCATCTTTCCAGCAAATTCATAGATTCCTGATCGCGAGCTAATATTAAAAACGTTCAATGTGCCGTAAAATTCTCAAACGGAGAGATTCCATCTTTCGAGCAATTTAATAGATTCCTGATCGCGAGCTAATATTAAAAACGTGCAATGTGCCGTAAAATTCTCAAACGGAGAGATTCCATCTTTCGAGCAAATTAATAGATTCCTGATCGCGAGCTAATATTAAAAACGTTCAATGTGCCGTAAAATCCTCAAACGGAGAGATTCCATCTTTCGAGCAATTTAATAGATTCCTGATCGCGAGCTAATATTAAAAACGTTCAATGTGCCGTAAAATCCTCAAACGGAGACATTCCATCTTTCGAGCAATTTAATAGATTCCTGATCGCGAGCTAATATTAAAAACGTTCAATGTGCCGTAAAATTCTCAAACGGAGAGATTCCATCTTTCGAGCAATTTAATAGATTCCTGATCGCGAGCTAATATTAAAAACGTTCAATGTGCCGTAAAATTCTCAAACGGAGAGATTCCATCTTTCGAGCAATTTAATAGATTCCTGATCGCGAGCTAATATTAAAAACGTTCAATGTGCCGTAAAATTCTCAAACGGAGAGATTCCATCTTTCGAGCAAATTAATAGATTCCTGATCGCGAGCTAATATTAAAAACGTTCAATGTGCCGTAAAATCCTCAAACGGAGAGATTCCATCTTTCGAGCAATTTAATAGATTCCTGATCGCGAGCTAATATTAAAAACGTTCAATGTGCCGTAAAATCCTCAAACGGAGAGATTCCATCTTTCGAGCAATTTAATAGATTCCTGATCGCGAGCTAATATTAAAAACGTTCAATGTGCCGTAAAATTCTCAAACGGAGAGATTCCATCTTTCGAGCAATTTAATAGATTCCTGATCGCGAGCTAATATTAAAAACGTTCAATGTGCCGTAAAATCCTCAAACGGAGAGATTCCAGCTTTCGAGCAAATTAATAGATTCCTGATCGCGAGGTAATATTAAAAACGTTCAATGTGCCGTAAAATTCTCAAACGGAGAGATTCCATCTTTCGAGCAAATTAATAGATTCCTGATTCGCGAGCTAATATTAAAAACGTTCAATGTGCCGTAAAATTCTCAAACGGAGAGATTCCATCTTTCGAGGAAATTAATAGATTCCTGATCGCGAGCTAATATTAAAAACGTTCAATGTGCCGTAAAATCCTAAAACGGAGAGATTCCATCTTTCGAGCAAATTAATAGATTCCTGATCGCGAGCTAATATTAAAAACGTTCAATGTGCCGTAAAATCCTCAAACGGAGAGATTCCATCTTTCGAGCAAATTAATAGATTCCTGATCGCGAGCTAAAATTAAAAACGTTCAATGTGCCGTAAAATTCCCAAACGGAGAGATTCCATCTTTCGAGGAAATTAATAGATTCCTGATCGCGAGCTAATATTAAAAACGTTCAATGTGCCGTAAAATCCTCAAACGGAGAGATTCCGTCTTTCGAGCAATTTAATAGATTCCTGATCGCGAGCTAATATTAAAAACGTTCAATGTGCCGTAAAATTCTCAAACGGAGAGATTCCATCTTTCGAGCAATTTAATAGATATAGTGTGCTAATAGATATAGCGAGCTAATATTAAAAACGTTCAATGTGCCGTAAAATTCTCAAACGGAGAGATTCCATCTTTCGAGCAAATTAATAGATTGCTGATCGCGAGCTAAAATTAAAAACGTTCAATGTGCCGTAAAATTCTCAAACGGAGAGATTCCATCTTTCGAGGAAATTAATAGATTCCTGATCGCGAGCTAATATTAAAAACGTTCAATGTGCCGTAAAATCCTAAAACGGAGAGATTCCATCTTTCGAGCAAATTAATAGATTCCTGATCGCGAGCTAATATTAAAAACGTTCAATGTGCCGTAAAATCCTCAAACGGAGAGATTCCATCTTTCGAGCAAATTAATAGATTCCTGATCGCGAGCTAATATTAAAAACGTTCAATGTGCCGTAAAATTCCCAAACGGAGAGATTCCATCTTTCGAGGAAATTAATAGATTCCTGATCGCGAGCTAATATTAAAAACGTTCAATGTGCCGTAAAATCCTAAAACGGAGAGATTCCATCTTTCGAGCAAATTAATAGATTCCTGATCGCCAGCTAATATTAAAAACGTTCAATGTGCCGTAAAATTCTCAAACGGAGAGATTCCATCTTTCGAGCAATTTAATAGATATAGTGTGCTAATAGATATAGCGAGCTAATATTAAAAACGTTCAATGTGCCGTAAAATTCTCAAACGGAGAGATTCCATCTTTCGAGCAAATTAATAGATTGCTGATCGCGAGCTAAAATTAAAAAACGTTCAATGTGCCGTAAAATTCTCAAACGGAGAGATTCCATCTTTCCAGCAAATTAATAGATTCCTGATCGCGAGCCAATATTAAAAACGTTCAATGTGCCGTAAAATTCTCAAACGGAGAGATTCCATCTTTCGAGCAAATTAATAGATTCCTGATCGCGAGCTAATATTAAAAACGTTCAATGTGCCGTAAAATTCTCAAACGGAGAGATTCCATCTTTCCAGCAAATTCATAGATTCCTGATCGCGAGCTAATATTAAAAACGTTCAATGTGCCGTAAAATTCTCAAACGGAGAGATTCCATCTTTCGAGCAATTTAATAGATTCCTGATCGCGAGCTAATATTAAAAACGTGCAATGTGCCGTAAAATTCTCAAACGGAGAGATTCCATCTTTCGAGCAAATTAATAGATTCCTGATCGCGAGCTAATATTAAAAACGTTCAATGTGCCGTAAAATCCTCAAACGGAGAGATTCCATCTTTCGAGCAATTTAATAGATTCCTGATCGCGAGCTAATATTAAAAACGTTCAATGTGCCGTAAAATCCTCAAACGGAGAGATTCCATCTTTCGAGCAAATTAATAGATTGCTGATCGCGAGCTAAAATTAAAAACGTTCAATGTGCCGTAAAATTCTCAAACGGAGAGATTCCATCTTTCCAGCAAATTAATAGATTCCTGATCGCGAGCCAATATTAAAAACGTTCAATGTGCCGTAAAATTCTCAAACGGAGAGATTCCATCTTTCGAGCAAATTAATAGATTCCTGATCGCGAGCTAATATTAAAAACGATCAATGTGCCGTAAAATTGTCAAACGGAGAGATTCCATCTTTCGAGCAAATTAATAGATTCCTGATCGCGAATTAATATTAAAAACGTTCAATGTGCCGTAAAATTCTCAAACGGAGAGATTCCATCTTTCGAGCAAATTAATAGATTCCTGATCGCGAGCTAATATTAAAAACGTTCAATGTGCCGTCAAATCCTCAAACGGAGAGATTCCATCTTTCGAGCAATTAAATAGATTCCTGATCGCGAGCTAATATTAAAAACGTTCAATGTGCCGTAAAATCCTCAAACGGAGAGATTCCATCTTTCGAGCAATTTAATAGATTCCTGATCGCGAGCTAATATTAAAAACGTTGAAAGTGCCGTAAAATTCTCAAACGGAGAGATTCCATCTTTCCAGCAAATTCAAAGATTCCTGATCGCGAGCTAATATTAAAAACGTTCAATGTGCCGTAAAATTCTCAAACGGAGAGATTCCATCTTTCCAGCAAATTCATAGATTCCTGATCGCGAGCTAATATTAAAAACGTTCAATGTGCCGTAAAATCCTCAAACGGAGAGATTCCATCTTTCGAGCAAATTAATAGATTCCTGATCGCGAGCTAAAATTAAAAACGTTCAATGTGCCGTAAAATTCCCAAACGGAGAGATTCCATCTTTCGAGGAAATTAATAGATTCCTGATCGCGAGCTAATATTAAAAACGTTCAATGTGCCGTAAAATCCTCAAACGGAGAGATTCCGTCTTTCGAGCAATTTAATAGATTCCTGATCGCGAGCTAATATTAAAAACGTTCAATGTGCCGTAAAATTCTCAAACGGAGAGATTCCATCTTTCGAGCAATTTAATAGATATAGTGTGCTAATAGATATAGCGAGCTAATATTAAAAACGTTCAATGTGCCGTAAAATTCTCAAACGGAGAGATTCCATCTTTCGAGCAAATTAATAGATTGCTGATCGCGAGCTAAAATTAAAAACGTTCAATGTGCCGTAAAATTCTCAAACGGAGAGATTCCATCTTTCGAGGAAATTAATAGATTCCTGATCGCGAGCTAATATTAAAAACGTTCAATGTGCCGTAAAATCCTAAAACGGAGAGATTCCATCTTTCGAGCAAATTAATAGATTCCTGATCGCGAGCTAATATTAAAAACGTTCAATGTGCCGTAAAATCCTCAAACGGAGAGATTCCATCTTTCGAGCAAATTAATAGATTCCTGATCGCGAGCTAATATTAAAAACGTTCAATGTGCCGTAAAATTCCCAAACGGAGAGATTCCATCTTTCGAGGAAATTAATAGATTCCTGATCGCGAGCTAATATTAAAAACGTTCAATGTGCCGTAAAATCCTAAAACGGAGAGATTCCATCTTTCGAGCAAATTAATAGATTCCTGATCGCCAGCTAATATTAAAAACGTTCAATGTGCCGTAAAATTCTCAAACGGAGAGATTCCATCTTTCGAGCAATTTAATAGATATAGTGTGCTAATAGATATAGCGAGCTAATATTAAAAACGTTCAATGTGCCGTAAAATTCTCAAACGGAGAGATTCCATCTTTCGAGCAAATTAATAGATTGCTGATCGCGAGCTAAAATTAAAAACGTTCAATGTGCCGTAAAATTCTCAAACGGAGAGATTCCATCTTTCCAGCAAATTAATAGATTCCTGATCGCGAGCCAATATTAAAAACGTTCAATGTGCCGTAAAATTCTCAAACGGAGAGATTCCATCTTTCGAGCAAATTAATAGATTCCTGATCGCGAGCTAATATTAAAAACGTTCAATGTGCCGTAAAATTCTCAAACGGAGAGATTCCATCTTTCCAGCAAATTCATAGATTCCTGATCGCGAGCTAATATTAAAAACGTTCAATGTGCCGTAAAATTCTCAAACGGAGAGATTCCATCTTTCGAGCAATTTAATAGATTCCTGATCGCGAGCTAATATTAAAAACGTGCAATGTGCCGTAAAATTCTCAAACGGAGAGATTCCATCTTTCGAGCAAATTAATAGATTCCTGATCGCGAGCTAATATTAAAAACGTTCAATGTGCCGTAAAATCCTCAAACGGAGAGATTCCATCTTTCGAGCAATTTAATAGATTCCTGATCGCGAGCTAATATTAAAAACGTTCAATGTGCCGTAAAATCCTCAAACGGAGAGATTCCATCTTTCGAGCAATTTAATAGATTCCTGATCGCGAGCTAATATTAAAAACGTTCAATGTGCCGTAAAATTCTCAAACGGAGAGATTCCATCTTTCGAGCAATTTAATAGATTCCTGATCGCGAGCTAATATTAAAAACGTTCAATGTGCCGTAAAATTCTCAAACGGAGAGATTCCATCTTTCGAGCAATTTAATAGATTCCTGATCGCGAGCTAATATTAAAAACGTTCAATGTGCCGTAAAATTCTCAAACGGAGAGATTCCATCTTTCGAGCAAATTAATAGATTCCTGATCGCGAGCTAATATTAAAAACGTTCAATGTGCCGTAAAATCCTCAAACGGAGAGATTCCATCTTTCGAGCAATTTAATAGATTCCTGATCGCGAGCTAATATTAAAAACGTTCAATGTGCCGTAAAATCCTCAAACGGAGAGATTCCATCTTTCGAGCAATTTAATAGATTCCTGATCGCGAGCTAATATTAAAAACGTTCAATGTGCCGTAAAATTCTCAAACGGAGAGATTCCATCTTTCGAGCAATTTAATAGATTCCTGATCGCGAGCTAATATTAAAAACGTTCAATGTGCCGTAAAATCCTCAAACGGAGAGATTCCAGCTTTCGAGCAAATTAATAGATTCCTGATCGCGAGGTAATATTAAAAACGTTCAATGTGCCGTAAAATTCTCAAACGGAGAGATTCCATCTTTCGAGCAAATTAATAGATTCCTGATTCGCGAGCTAATATTAAAAACGTTCAATGTGCCGTAAAATTCTCAAACGGAGAGATTCCATCTTTCGAGGAAATTAATAGATTCCTGATCGCGAGCTAATATTAAAAACGTTCAATGTGCCGTAAAATCCTAAAACGGAGAGATTCCATCTTTCGAGCAAATTAATAGATTCCTGATCGCGAGCTAATATTAAAAACGTTCAATGTGCCGTAAAATCCTCAAACGGAGAGATTCCATCTTTCGAGCAAATTAATAGATTCCTGATCGCGAGCTAAAATTAAAAACGTTCATTGTGCCGTAAAATTCCCAAACGGAGAGATTCCATCTTTCGAGGAAATTAATAGATTCCTGATCGCGAGCTAATATTAAAAACGTTCAATGTGCCGTAAAATCCTCAAACGGAGAGATTCCGTCTTTCGAGCAATTTAATAGATTCCTGATCGCGAGCTAATATTAAAAACGTTCAATGTGCCGTAAAATTCTCAAACGGAGAGATTCCATCTTTCGAGCAATTTAATAGATATAGTGTGCTAATAGATATAGCGAGCTAATATTAAAAACGTTCAATGTGCCGTAAAATTCTCAAACGGAGAGATTCCATCTTTCGAGCAAATTAATAGATTGCTGATCGCGAGCTAAAATTAAAAACGTTCAATGTGCCGTAAAATTCTCAAACGGAGAGATTCCCTCTTTCGAGGAAATTAATAGATTCCTGATCGCGAGCTAATATTAAAAACGTTCAATGTGCCGTAAAATCCTAAAACGGAGAGATTCCATCTTTCGAGCAAATTAATAGATTCCTGATCGCGAGCTAATATTAAAAACGTTCAATGTGCCGTAAAATCCTCAAACGGAGAGATTCCATCTTTGGAGCAAATTAATAGATTCCTGATCGCGAGCTAATATTAAAAACGTTCAATGTGCCGTAAAATTCCCAAACGGAGAGATTCCATCTTTCGAGGAAATTAATAGATTCCTGATCGCGAGCTAATATTAAAAACGTTCAATGTGCCGTAAAATCCTAAAACGGAGAGATTCCATCTTTCGAGCAAATTAATAGATTCCTGATCGCGAGCTAATATTAAAAACGTTCAATGTGCCGTAAAATTCTCAAACGGAGAGATTCCATCTTTCGAGCAATTTAATAGATATAGTGTGCTAATAGATATAGCGAGCTAATATTAAAAACGTTCAATGTGCCGTAAAATTCTCAAACGGAGAGATTCCATCTTTCGAGCAAATTAATAGATTGCTGATCGCGAGCTAAAATTAAAAACGTTCAATGTGCCGTAAAATTCTCAAACGGAGAGATTCCATCTTTCCAGCAAATTAATAGATTCCTGATCGCGAGCCAATATTAAAAACGTTCAATGTGCCGTAAAATTCTCAAACGGAGAGATTCCATCTTTCGAGCAAATTAATAGATTCCTGATCGCGAGCTAATATTAAAAACGTTCAATGTGCCGTAAAATTGTCAAACGGAGAGATTCCATCTTTCGAGCAAATTAATAGATTCCTGATCGCGAATTAATATTAAAAACGTTCAATGTGCCGTAAAATTGTCAAACGGAGAGATTCCATCTTTCGAGCAAATTAATAGATTCCTGATCGCGAGCTAATATTAAAAACGTTCAATGTGCCGTAAAATCCTCAAACGGAGAGATTCCATCTTTCGAGCAATTAAATAGATTCCTGATCGCGAGCTAATATTAAAAACGTTCAATGTGCCGTAAAATCCTCAAACGGAGAGATTCCATCTTTCGAGCAATTTAATAGATTCCTGATCGCGAGCTAATATTAAAAACGTTCAATGTGCCGTAAAATCCTCAAACGGAGAGATTACATCTTTCGAGCAATTTAATAGATTCCTGATCGCGAGCTAATATTAAAAACGTTCAATGTGCCGTAAAATTCTCAAACGGAGAGATTCCATCTTTGGAGCAAATTAATAGATTCCTGATCGCGAGCTAATATTAAAAACGTTCAATGTGCCGTAAAATTCCCAAACGGAGAGATTCCATCTTTCGAGGAAATTAATAGATTCCTGATCGCGAGCTAATATTAAAAACGTTCAATGTGCCGTAAAATCATAAAACGGAGAGATTCCATCTTTCGAGCAAATTAATAGATTCCTGATCGCGAGCTAATATTAAAAACGTTCAATGTGCCGTAAAATTCTCAAACGGAGAGATTCCATCTTTCGAGCAATTTAATAGATATAGTGTGCTAATAGATATAGCGAGCTAATATTAAAAACGTTCAATGTGCCGTAAAATTCTCAAACGGAGAGATTCCATCTTTCGAGCAAATTAATAGATTCCTGATCGCGAGCTAATATTAAAAACGTTCAATGTGCCGTAAAATCCTCAAACGGAGAGATTCCATCTTTCGAGCAATTTAATAGATTCCTGATCGCGAGCTAATATTAAAAACGTTCAATGTGCCGTAAAATCCTCAAACGGAGAGATTCCATCTTTCGAGCAATTTAATAGATTCCTGATCGCGAGCTAATATTAAAAACGTTCAATGTGCCGTAAAATTCTCAAACGGAGAGATTCCATCTTTCGAGCAATTTAATAGATTCCTGATCGCGAGCTAATATTAAAAACGTTCAATGTGCCGTAAAATTCTCAAACGGAGAGATTCCATCTTTCGAGCAATTTAATAGATTCCTGATCGCGAGCTAATATTAAAAACGTTCAATGTGCCGTAAAATTCTCAAACGGAGAGATTCCATCTTTCGAGCAAATTAATAGATTCCTGATCGCGAGCTAATATTAAAAACGTTCAATGTGCCGTAAAATCCTCAAACGGAGAGATTCCATCTTTCGAGCAATTTAATAGATTCCTGATCGCGAGCTAATATTAAAAACGTTCAATGTGCCGTAAAATCCTCAAACGGAGAGATTCCATCTTTCGAGCAATTTAATAGATTCCTGATCGCGAGCTAATATTAAAAACGTTCAATGTGCCGTAAAATTCTCAAACGGAGAGATTCCATCTTTCGAGCAATTTAATAGATTCCTGATCGCGAGCTAATATTAAAAACGTTCAATGTGCCGTAAAATCCTCAAACGGAGAGATTCCAGCTTTCGAGCAAATTAATAGATTCCTGATCGCGAGGTAATATTAAAAACGTTCAATGTGCCGTAAAATTCTCAAACGGAGAGATTCCATCTTTCGAGCAAATTAATAGATTCCTGATTCGCGAGCTAATATTAAAAACGTTCAATGTGCCGTAAAATTCTCAAACGGAGAGATTCCATCTTTCGAGGAAATTAATAGATTCCTGATCGCGAGCTAATATTAAAAACGTTCAATGTGCCGTAAAATCCTAAAACGGAGAGATTCCATCTTTCGAGCAAATTAATAGATTCCTGATCGCGAGCTAATATTAAAAACGTTCAATGTGCCGTAAAATCCTCAAACGGAGAGATTCCATCTTTCGAGCAAATTAATAGATTCCTGATCGCGAGCTAAAATTAAAAACGTTCATTGTGCCGTAAAATTCCCAAACGGAGAGATTCCATCTTTCGAGGAAATTAATAGATTCCTGATCGCGAGCTAATATTAAAAACGTTCAATGTGCCGTAAAATCCTCAAACGGAGAGATTCCGTCTTTCGAGCAATTTAATAGATTCCTGATCGCGAGCTAATATTAAAAACGTTCAATGTGCCGTAAAATTCTCAAACGGAGAGATTCCATCTTTCGAGCAATTTAATAGATATAGTGTGCTAATAGATATAGCGAGCTAATATTAAAAACGTTCAATGTGCCGTAAAATTCTCAAACGGAGAGATTCCATCTTTCGAGCAAATTAATAGATTGCTGATCGCGAGCTAAAATTAAAAACGTTCAATGTGCCGTAAAATTCTCAAACGGAGAGATTCCCTCTTTCGAGGAAATTAATAGATTCCTGATCGCGAGCTAATATTAAAAACGTTCAATGTGCCGTAAAATCCTAAAACGGAGAGATTCCATCTTTCGAGCAAATTAATAGATTCCTGATCGCGAGCTAATATTAAAAACGTTCAATGTGCCGTAAAATCCTCAAACGGAGAGATTCCATCTTTGGAGCAAATTAATAGATTCCTGATCGCGAGCTAATATTAAAAACGTTCAATGTGCCGTAAAATTCCCAAACGGAGAGATTCCATCTTTCGAGGAAATTAATAGATTCCTGATCGCGAGCTAATATTAAAAACGTTCAATGTGCCGTAAAATCCTAAAACGGAGAGATTCCATCTTTCGAGCAAATTAATAGATTCCTGATCGCGAGCTAATATTAAAAACGTTCAATGTGCCGTAAAATTCTCAAACGGAGAGATTCCATCTTTCGAGCAATTTAATAGATATAGTGTGCTAATAGATATAGCGAGCTAATATTAAAAACGTTCAATGTGCCGTAAAATTCTCAAACGGAGAGATTCCATCTTTCGAGCAAATTAATAGATTGCTGATCGCGAGCTAAAATTAAAAACGTTCAATGTGCCGTAAAATTCTCAAACGGAGAGATTCCATCTTTCCAGCAAATTAATAGATTCCTGATCGCGAGCCAATATTAAAAACGTTCAATGTGCCGTAAAATTCTCAAACGGAGAGATTCCATCTTTCGAGCAAATTAATAGATTCCTGATCGCGAGCTAATATTAAAAACGTTCAATGTGCCGTAAAATTGTCAAACGGAGAGATTCCATCTTTCGAGCAAATTAATAGATTCCTGATCGCGAATTAATATTAAAAACGTTCAATGTGCCGTAAAATTGTCAAACGGAGAGATTCCATCTTTCGAGCAAATTAATAGATTCCTGATCGCGAGCTAATATTAAAAACGTTCAATGTGCCGTAAAATCCTCAAACGGAGAGATTCCATCTTTCGAGCAATTAAATAGATTCCTGATCGCGAGCTAATATTAAAAACGTTCAATGTGCCGTAAAATCCTCAAACGGAGAGATTCCATCTTTCGAGCAATTTAATAGATTCCTGATCGCGAGCTAATATTAAAAACGTTCAATGTGCCGTAAAATCCTCAAACGGAGAGATTACATCTTTCGAGCAATTTAATAGATTCCTGATCGCGAGCTAATATTAAAAACGTTCAATGTGCCGTAAAATTCTCAAACGGAGAGATTCCATCTTTGGAGCAAATTAATAGATTCCTGATCGCGAGCTAATATTAAAAACGTTCAATGTGCCGTAAAATTCCCAAACGGAGAGATTCCATCTTTCGAGGAAATTAATAGATTCCTGATCGCGAGCTAATATTAAAAACGTTCAATGTGCCGTAAAATCATAAAACGGAGAGATTCCATCTTTCGAGCAAATTAATAGATTCCTGATCGCGAGCTAATATTAAAAACGTTCAATGTGCCGTAAAATTCTCAAACGGAGAGATTCCATCTTTCGAGCAATTTAATAGATATAGTGTGCTAATAGATATAGCGAGCTAATATTAAAAACGTTCAATGTGCCGTAAAATTCTCAAACGGAGAGATTCCATCTTTCGAGCAAATTAATAGATTGCTGATCGCGAGCTAAAATTAAAAACGTTCAATGTGCCGTAAAATTCTCAAACGGAGAGATTCCATCTTTCCAGCAAATTAATAGATTCCTGATCGCGAGCCAATATTAAAAACGTTCAATGTGCCGTAAAATTCTCAAACGGAGAGATTCCATCTTTCGAGCAAATTAATAGATTCCTGATCGCGAGCTAATATTAAAAACGTTCAATGTGCCGTAAAATTGTCAAACGGAGAGATTCCATCTTTCGAGCAAATTAATAGATTCCTGATCGCGAATTAATATTAAAAACGTTCAATGTGCCGTAAAATTGTCAAACGGAGAGATTCCATCTTTCGAGCAAATTAATAGATTCCTGATCGCGAGCTAATATTAAAAACGTTCAATGGGCCGTAAAATCCTCAAACGGAGAGATTCCATCTTTCGAGCAATTAAATAGATTCCTGATCGCGAGCTAATATTAAAAACGTTCAATGTGCCGTAAAATCCTCAAACGGAGAGATTCCATCTTTCGAGCAATTTAATAGATTCCTGATCGCGAGCTAATATTAAAAACGTTCAATGTGCCGTAAAATCCTCAAACGGAGAGATTACATCTTTCGAGCAATTTAATAGATTCCTGATCGCGAGCTAATATTAAAAACGTTCAATGTGCCGTAAAATTCTCAAACGGAGAGATTCCATCTTTCGAGCAAATTAATAGATTCCTGATCGCGAGCTAATATTAAAAACGTTCAATGTGCCGTAAAATTCTCAAACGGAGAGATTCCATCTTTCGAGCAAATTAATAGATTCCTGATCGCGAGCTAATATTAAAAACGTTCAATGTGCCGTAAAATTCTCAAACGGAGAGATTCCATCTTTCGAGCAAATTAATAGATTCCTGATCGCGAATTAATATTAAAAACGTTCAATGTGCCGTAAAATTCTCAAACGGAGAGATTCCATCTTTCGAGCAAATTAATAGATTCCTGATCGCGAGCTAATATTAAAAACGTTCAATGTGCCGTAAAATCCTTAAACGCTGAGATTCCATCTTTCGAGCAATTAAATAGATTCCTGATCGCGAGCTAATATTAAAGACGTTCAATGTGCCGTAAAATCCTCAAACGGAGAGATTTCATCTTTCGAGCAATTTAATAGATTCCTGATCGCGAGCTAATATTAAAAACGTACAATGTGCCGTAAAATTCTCAAACGGAGAGATTCCATCTTTCGAGCAAATTAATAGATTCCTGATCGCGAGCTAATATTAAAAACGTTCAATGTGCCGTAAAATTCTCAAACGGAGAGATTCCATCTTTCGAGCAAATTAATAGATTCCTGATCGCGAGCTAATATTAAAAACGTTCAATGTGCCGTAAAATTGGCAAACGGAGAGATTCCATCTTTCGAGCAAATTAATAGATTCCTGATCGCGAATTAATATTAAAAACGTTCAATGTGCCGTAAAATTCTCAAACGGAGAGATTCCATCTTTCGAGCAAATTAATAGATTCCTGATCGCGAGCTAATATTAAAAACGTTCAATGTGCCGTAAAATCCTCAAACGCTGAGATTCCATCTTTCGAGCAATTAAATAGATTCCTGATCGCGAGCTAATATTAAAAACGTTCAATGTGCCGTAAAATCCTCAAACGGAGAGATTTCATCTTTCGAGGAATTTAATAGATTCCTGATCGCGAGCTAATATTAAAAACGTTCAATGTGCCGTAAAATCCTGAAACGGAGAGATTCCATCTTTCGAGCAATTTAATAGATTCCTGATCGCGAGCTAATATTAAAAACGTTCAATGTGCCGTAAAATTCTCAAACGGAGAGATTCCATCTTTCGAGCAATTTAATAGATTCCTGATCGCGAGCTAATATTAAAAACGTTCAATGTGCCGTAAAATCCTCAAACGGAGAGATTCCATCTTTCGAGCAAATTAATAGATTCCTGATCGCGAGCTAATATTAAAAACGTTCAAGGTGCCGTAAAATTGGCAAACGGAGAGATTCCATCTTTCGAGCAAATTAATAGATTCCTGATCGCGAATTAATATTAAAAACGTTCAATGTGCCGTAAAATTCTCAAACGGAGAGATTCCATCTTTCGAGCAAATTAATAGATTCCTGATCGCGAGCTAATATTAAAAACGTTCAATGTGCCGTAAAATCCTCAAACGCTGAGATTCCATCTTTCGAGCAATTAAATAGATTCCTGATCGCGAGCTAATATTAAAAACGTTCAATGTGCCGTAAAATCCTCAAACGGAGAGATTTCATCTTTCGAGCAATTTAATAGATTCCTGGTCGCGAGCTAATATTAAAAACGTTCAATGTGCCGTAAAATCCTCAAACGGAGAGATTCCATCTTTCGAGCAATTTAATAGATTCCTGATCGCGAGCTAATATTAAAAACGTTCAATGTGCCGTAAAATTCTCAAACGGAGAGATTCCATCTTTCGAGCAATTTAATAGATTCCTGATCGCGAGCTAATATTAAAAACGTTCAATGTGCCGTAAAATCCTCAAACGGAGAGATTCCTGCTTTCGAGCAAATTAATAGATTCCTGATCGCGAGGTAATATTAAAAACGTTCAATGTGCCGTAAAATTCTCAAACGGAGAGATTCCATCTTTCGAGCAAATTAATAGATTCCTGATCGCGAGCTAATATTAAAAACGTTCAAGGTGCCGTAAAATTGGCAAACGGAGAGATTCCATCTTTCGAGCAAATTAATAGATTCCTGATCGCGAATTAATATTAAGAACGTTCAATGTGCCGTAAAATTCTCAAACGGAGAGATTCCATCTTTCGAGCAAATTAATAGATTCCTGATCGCGAGCTAATATTAAAAACGTTCAATGTGCCGTAAAATCCTCAAACGCTGATATTCCATCTTTCGAGCAATTAAATAGATTCCTGATCGCGAGCTAATATTAAAAACGTTCAATGTGCCGTAAAATCCTCAAACGGAGAGATTTCATCTTTCGAGCAATTTAATAGATTCCTGATCGCGAGGTAATATTAAAAACGTTCAATGTGCCGTAAAATTCTCAAACGGAGAGATTCCATCTTTCGAGCAAATTAATAGATTCCTGATTCGCGAGCTAATATTAAAAACGTTCAATGTGCCGTAAAATTCTCAAACGGAGAGATTCCATCTTTCGAGGAAATTAATAGATTCCTGATCGCGAGCTAATATTAAAAACGTTCAATGTGCCGTAAAATCCTCAAACGGAGAGATTCCATCTTTCGAGCAAATTAATAGATTCCTGATCGCGAGCTAATATTAAAAACGTTCAATGTGCCGTAAAATCCTCAAACGGAGAGATTCCATCTTTCCAGCAAATGAATAGATTCCTGATCGCGAGCTAAAATTAAAAACGTTCAATGTGCCGTAAAATTCCCAAACGGAGAGATTCCATCTTTCGAGGAAATTAATAGATTCCTGATCGCGAGCTAATATTAAAAACGTTCAATGTGCCGTAAAATCCTCAAACGGAGAGATTCCATCTTTCGAGCAATTTAATAGATTCCTGATCGCGAGCTAATATTAAAAACGTTCAATGTGCCGTAAAATTCTCAAACGGAGAGATTCCATCTTTCGAGCAATTTAATAGATATAGTGTGCTAATAGATATAGCGAGCTAATATTAAAAACGTTCAATGTGCCGTAAAATTCTCAAACGGAGAGATTCCATCTTTCGAGCAAATTAATAGATTGCTGATCGCGAGCTAAAATTAAAAACGTTCAATGTGCCGTAAAATTCTCAAACGGAGAGATTCCAACTTTCCAGCAAATTAATAGATTCCTGATCGCGAGCCAATATTAAAAACGTTCAATGTGCCGTAAAATTCTCAAACGGAGAGATTCCATCTTTCGAGCAAATTAAATAGATTCCTGATCGCGAGCTAATATTAAAAACGTTCAATGTGCCGTAAAATCCTCAAACGGAGAGATTCCATCTTTCGAGCAAATTAATAGATTCCTGATCGCGAGCTAATATTAAAAACGTTCAATGTGCCGTAAAATTCTCAAACGGAGAGATTCCATCTTTCGAGCAAATTAATAGATTCCTGATCGCGAGCTAATATTAAAAACGTTCAATGTGCCGTAAAATCCTCAAACGCTGAGATTCCATCTTTCGAGCAATTAAATAGATTCCTGATCGCGAGCTAATATTAAAAACGTTCAATGTGCCGTAAAATCCTCAAACGGAGAGATTTCATCTTTCGAGCAATTTAATAGATTTGTGATCGCGAGCTAATATTAAAAACGTTCAATGTGCCGTAAAATTCTCAAACGGAGAGATTCCATCTTTCGAGCAAATTAATAGATTCCTGATCGCGAGCTAAAATTAAAAACGTTCAATGTGCCGTAAAATTCTCAAACGGAGAGATTCCATCTTTCGAGCAAATTAATAGATTCCTGATCGCGAGCCAATATTAAAAACGTTCAATGTGCCGTGAAATTCTCAAACGGAGGGATTCCATCTTTCGAGCAAATTAATAGATTCCTGATCGCGAGCTAATATTAAAAACGTTCAATGTGCCGTAAAATTGGCAAACGGAGAGATTCCATCTTTCGAGCAAATTAATAGATTCCTGATCGCGAATTAATATTAAAAACGTTCAATGTGCCGTAAAATTCTCAAACGGAGAGATTCCATCTTTCGAGCAAATTAATAGATTCCTGATCGCGAGCTAATATTAAAAACGTTCAATGTGCCGTAAAATCCTCAAACGCTGAGATTCCATCTTTCGAGCAATTAAATAGATTCCTGATCGCGAGCTAATATTAAAAACGTTCAATGTGCCGTAAAATCCTCAAACGGAGAGATTTCATCTTTCGAGCAATTTAATAGATTCCTGATCGCGAGCTAATATTAAAAACGTTCAATGTGCCGTAAAATCCTCAAACGGAGAGATTCCATCTTTCGAGCAATTTAATAGATTCCTGATCGCGAGATAATATTAAAAACGTTCAATGTGCCGTAAAATTCTCAAACGGAGAGATTCCATCTTTCGAGCAATTTAATAGATTTGTGATCGCGAGCTAATATTAAAAACGTTCAATGTGCCGTAAAATTCTCAAACGGAGAGATTCCATCTTTCGAGCAAATTAATAGATTCCTGATCGCGAGCTAAAATTAAAAACGTTCAATGTGCCGTAAAATTCTCAAACGGAGAGATTCCATCTTTCGAGCAAATTAATAGATTCTTGATCGCGAGCTAAAATTAAAAACGTTCAATGTGCCGTAAAATTCTCAAACGGAGAGATTCCATCTTTCCAGCAAATTAATAGATTCCTGATCGCGAGCCAATATTAAAAACGTTCAATGTGCCGTGAAATTCTCAAACGGAGAGATTCCATCTTTCGAGCAAATTAATATATTCCTGATCGCGAGCTAATATTAAAAACGTTCAATGTGCCGTAAAATTGTCAAACGGAGAGATTCCATCTTTCCAGCAAATTAATAGATTCCTGATCGCGAGCTAATATTAAAAACGTTCAATGTGCCGTAAAATTGTCAAACGGAGAGATTCCATCTTTCGAGCAAATTAATAGATTCCTGATCGTGAATTAATATTAAAAACGTTCAATGTGCCGTAAAATTCTCAAACGGAGAGATTCCATCTTTCGAGCAAATTAATAGATTCTTGATCGCGAGGTAATATTAAAAACGTTCAATGTGCCGTCAAATTCTCAAACGGAGAGATTCCATCTTTCCAGCAAAATAATAGATTCCTGATCGCGAGCCAATTTTAAAAACGTTCAATGTGCCGTCAAATTCTCAAACGGAGAGATTCCATCTTTCGAGCAAATTAATAGATTCCTGATCGCGAGCTAATATTAAAAACGTTCAATGTGCCGTAAAATTGTCAAACGGAGAGATTCCATCTTTCGAGCAAATTAATAGATTCCAGATCGCGAGCTAATATTAAAAACGTTCAATGTGCCGTAAAATTGTCAAACGGAGAGATTCCATCTTTCGAGCAAATTAATAGATTCCTGATCGCGAATTAATATTAAAAACGTTCAATGTGCCGTAAAATTCTCAAACGGAGAGATTCCATCTTTCGAGCAAATTAATAGATTCCTGATCGCGAGCTAATATTAAAAACGTTCAAAGTGCCGTAAAATCCTCAAACGGAGAGCTTCCATCTTTCGAGCAATTAAATAGATTCCTGATCGCGAGCTAATATTAAAAACGTTCAATGTGCCGTAAAATTCTAAAACGGAGAGATTCCATCTTTCGAGCAATTTAATAGATTTCTGATCGCGAGCTAATATTAAAAACGTTCAATGTGCCGTAAAATTCTCAAACGGAGAGATTCCATCTTTCGAGCAAATTAATAGATTCTTGATCGCGAGCTAATATGAAAAACGTTCAATGTGCCGTAAAATTCTCAAACGGAGAGATTCCATCTTTCCAGCAAAATAATAGATTCCTGATCGCGAGACAATATTAAAAACGTTCAATGTGCCGTCAAATTCTCAAACGGAGAGATTCCATCTTTCGAGCAAATTAATAGATTCCTGATCGCGAGCTAATATCAAAAACGTTCAATGTGCCGTCAAATTGTCAAACGGAGAGATTCCATCTTTCGAGCAAATTAATAGATTCCTGATCGCGAGCTAATATTAAAAACGTTCAATGTGCCGTAAAATTGTCAAACGGAGAGATTCCATCTTTCGAGCAAATTAATAGATTTCTGATCGCGAATTAATATTAAAAACGTTCAATGTGCCGTAAAATTCTCAAACGGAGAGATTCCATCTTTCGAGCAAATTAATAGACTCCTGATCGCGAGCTAATATTAAAAACGTTCAATGTGCTGTAAAATCCTCAAACGGAGAGATTCCATCTTTCGAGCAATTAAATAGATTCCTGATCACGAACTAATATTAAAAACGTTCAATGTGCCGTAAAATTCTCAAACGGAGAGATTCCATCTTTCGAGCAATTTAATAGATTTCTGATCGCGAGCTAATATTAAAAACGTACAATGTGCCGTAAAATTCTCAAACGGAGAGATTCCATCTTTCCAGCAAATTAATAGATTCCTGATCGCGAGCTAATATTAAAAACGTTCAATGTGCAAAAAATTCTCAAACGGAGAGATTCCATCTTTGGAGCAATTTAATAGATTTCTGATCGCGAGCTAATATTAAAAACGTTCAATGTGCCGTAAAATTGTCAAACGGAGAGATTCCATCTTTGGAGCAATTTAATAGATTTCTGATCGCGAGCTAATATTAAAAACGTTCAATGTGCCGTAAAATTCTCAAACGGAGAGATTCCATCTTTCGAGCAAATTAATAGATTCTTGATCGCGAGCTAATATTAAAAACGTTCAATGTGCCGTAAAATTCTCAAACGGAGAGATTCCATCTTTCCAGCAAAATAATAGATTCCTGATCGCGAGCTAATATTAAAAACGTTCAATGTGCTTTAAAATCCTCAAACGGAGAGATTCCATCTTTCGAGCAATTAAATAGATTCCTGATCACGAACTAATATTAAAAACGTTCAATGTGCCGTAAAATCCTCAAACGGAGAGATTCCATCTTTCGAGCAATTAAATAGATTCCTGATCGCGAGCTAATATTAAAAACGTTCAATGTGCCGTAAAATCCTCAAACGGAGAGATTCCATCTTTCGAGCAATTTAATAGATTCCTGATCGCGAGCTAATATTAAAAACGTTCAATGTGCCGTAAAATCCTCAAACGGAGAGATTACATCTTTCGAGCAATTTAATAGATTCCTGATCGCGAGCTAATATTAAAAACGTTCAATGTGCCGTAAAATTCTCAAACGGAGAGATTCCATCTTTCGAGCAAATTAATAGATTCCTGATCGCGAGCTAATATTAAAAACGTTCAATGTGCCGTAAAATTCTCAAACGGAGGGATTCCATCTTTCGAGCAAATTAATAGATTCCTGATCGCGAGCTAATATTAAAAACGTTCAATGTGCCGTAAAATTGGCAAACGGAGAGATTCCATCTTTCGAGCAAATTAATAGATTCCTGATCGCGAATTAATATTAAAAACGTTCAATGTGCCGTAAAATTCTCAAACGGAGAGATTCCATCTTTCGAGCAAATTAATAGATTCCTGATCGCGAGCTAATATTAAAAACGTTCAATGTGTCGTAAAATCCTCAAACGCTGAGATTCCATCTTTCGAGCAATTAAATAGATTCCTGATCGCGAGCTAATATTAAAAACGTTCAATGTGCCGTAAAATCCTTAAACGGAGAGATTTCATCTTTCGAGCAATTTAATAGATTCCTGATCGCGAGCTAATATTAAAAACGTTCAATGTGCCGTAAAATCCTCAAACGGAGAGATTCCATCTTTCGAGCAATTTAATAGATTCCTGATCGCGAGCTAATATTAAAAACGTTCAATGTGCCGTAAAATTCTCAAACGGAGAGATTCCATCTTTCGAGCAATTTAATAGATTTGTGATCGCGAGCTAATATTAAAAACGTTCAATGTGCCGTAAAATTCTCAAACGGAGAGATTACATCTTTCGAGCAAATTAATAGATTCCTGATCGCGAGCTAAAATTAAAAACGTTCAATGTGCCGTAAAATTCTCAAACGGAGAGATTCCATCTTTCGAGCAAATTAATAGATTCTTGATCGCGAGCTAAAATTAAAAACGTTCAATGTGCCGTAAAATTCTCAAACGGAGAGATTCCATCTTTCCAGCAAATTAATAGATTCCTGATCGCGAGCCAATATTAAAAACGTTCAATGTGCCGTGAAATTCTCAAACGGAGAGATTCCATCTTTCGAGCAAATTAATATATTCCTGATCGCGAGCTAATATTAAAAACGTTCAATGTGCCGTAAAATTGTCAAACGGAGAGATTCCATCTTTCGAGCAAATTAATAGATTCCTGATCGCGAGCTAATATTAAAAACGTTCAATGTGCCGTAAAATTGTCAAACGGAGAGATTCCATCTTTCGAGCAAATTAATAGATTCTTGATCGCGAGCTAAAATTAAAAACGTTCAATGTGCCGTAAAATTCTCAAACGGAGAGATTCCATCTTTCCAGCAAATTAATAGATTCCTGATCGCGAGCCAATATTAAAAACGTTCAATGTGCCGTGAAATTCTCAAACGGAGAGATTCCATCTTTCGAGCAAATTAATATATTCCTGATCGCGAGCTAATATTAAAAACGTTCAATGTGCCGTAAAATTGTCAAACGGAGAGATTCCATCTTTCGAGCAAATTAATAGATTCCTGATCGCGAGCTAATATTAAAAACGTTCAATGTGCCGTAAAATTGTCAAACGGAGGGATTCCATCTTTCGAGCAAATTAATAGATTCCTGATCGCGAATTAATATTAAAAACGTTCAATGTGCCGTAAAATTCTCAAACGGAGAGATTCCATCTTTCGAGCAAATTAATAGATTCTTGATCGCGAGGTAATATTAAAAACGTTCAATGTGCCGTCAAATTCTCAAACGGAGAGATTCCATCTTTCCAGCAAAATAATAGATTCCTGATCGCGAGCCAATATTAAAAACGTTCAATGTGCCGTCAAATTCTCAAACGGAGAGATTCCATCTTTCGAGCAAATTAATAGATTCCTGATCGCGAGCTAATATTAAAAACGTTCAATGTGCCGTCAAATTCTCAAACGGAGAGATTCCATCTTTCGAGCAAATTAATAGATTCCTGATCGCGAGCTAATATTAAAAACGTTCAATGTGCCGTAAAATTGTCAAACGGAGAGATTCCATCTTTCGAGCAAATTAATAGATTCCAGATCGCGAGCTAATATTAAAAACGTTCAATGTGCCGTAAAATTGTCAAACGGAGAGATTCCATCTTTGGAGCAATTTAATAGATTTCTGATCGCGAGCTAATATTAAAAACGTTCAATGTGCCGTAAAATTCTCAAACGGAGAGATTCCATCTTTGGAGCAATTTAATAGATTTCTGATCGCGAGCTAATATTAAAAACGTTCAATGTGCCGTAAAATTCTCAAACGGAGAGATTCCATCTTTCGAGCAAATTAATAGATTCTTGATCGCGAGCTAATATTAAAAACGTTCAATGTGCCGTAAAATTCTCAAACGGAGAGATTCCATCTTTCCAGCAAAATAATAGATTCCTGATCGCGAGCTAATATTAAAAACGTTCAATGTGCTGTAAAATCCTCAAACGGAGAGATTCCATCATTCGAGCAATTAAATAGATTCCTGATCACGAACTAATATTAAAAACGTTCAATGTGCCGTAAAATTCTCAAACGGAGAGATTCCATCTTTCGAGCAATTTAATAGATTTCTGATCGCGAGCTAATATTAAAAACGTTCAATGTGCCGTAAAATTCTCAAACGGAGAGATTCCATCTTTCCAGCAAATTAATAGATTCCTGATCGCGAGCTAATATTAAAAACGTTCAATGTGCCGTAAAATTCTCAAACCGAGAGATTCCATCTTTGGAGCAATTTAATAGATTTCTGATCGCGAGCTAATATTAAAAACGTTCAATGTGCCGTAAAATTCTCAAACGGAGAGATTCCATCTTTCGAGCAAATTAATAGATTCTTGATCGCGACCTAATATTAAAAACGTTCAATGTGCCGTAAAATTCTCAAACGGAGAGATTCCATCTTTCCAGCAAAATAATAGATTCCTGATCGCGAGCCAATATTAAAAACGTTCAATGTGCCGTCAAATTCTCAAACGGAGAGATTCCATCTTTCGAGCAAATTAATAGATTCCTGATCGCGAGCTAATATTAAAAACGTTCAATGTGCCGTAAAATTGTCAAACGGAGAGATTCCATCTTTCGAGCAAATTAATAGATTCCTGATCGCGAGCTAATATTAAAAACGTTCAATGTGCCGTAAAATTCTCAAACGGAGAGATTCCATCTTTCGAGCAATTTAATAGATTTCTGATCGCGAGCTAATATTAAAAACGTTCAATGTGCCGTAAAATTCTCAAACGGAGAGATTCCATCTTTCGAGCAATTTAATAGATTTCTGATCGCGAGCTAATATTAAAAACGTTCAATGTGCCGTAAAATTCTCAAACGGAGAGATTCCATCTTTCGAGCAAATTAATAGATTCTTGATCGCGAGCTAATATTAAAAACGTTCAATGTGCCGTAAAATTCTCAAACGGAGAGATTCCATCTTTCCAGCAAAATAATAGATTCCTGATCGCGAGCCAATATTAAAAACGTTCAATGTGCCGTCAAATTCTCAAACGGAGAGATTCCATCTTTCGAGCAAATTAATAGATTCCTGATTCGCGAGCTAATATTAAAAACGTTCAATGTGCCGTAAAATTCTCAAACGGAGAGATTCCATCTTTCGAGGAAATTAATAGATTCCTGATCGCGAGCTAATATTAAAAACGTTCAATGTGCCGTAAAATCCTCAAACGGAGAGATTCCATCTTTCGAGCAAATTAATAGATTCCTGATCGCTAGCTAAAATTAAAAACGTTCAATGTGCCGTAAAATTCCCAAACGGAGAGATTCCATCTTTCGAGGAAATTAATAGATTCCTGATCGCGAGCTAATATTAAAAACGTTCAATGTGCCGTAAAATCCTCAAACGGAGAGATTCCATCTTTCGAGCAATTTAATAGATTCCTGATCGCGAGCTAATATTAAAAACGTTCAATGTGCCGTAAAATTCTCAAACGGAGAGATTCCATCTTTCGAGCAATTTAATAGATATAGTGTAACGTCTTCCAATACATTTTGTGTTTTTCTAAAATAGCTCTTTTTAGCATAGGTCTGCCTTTATTGACAGCAAGTACATTTAAAGCAGAAAAATTATTGTTTTATTGCGGACACTTCTTGAAATCACATCAAAATGGCTAATTAATATCATACACATGTATAGCCATTGCTTAATTGAACTTCTGGCATTTTTTTTTATGGCAACTATTTTGTCCTTTGCATGTCACAGAAATTCTGCAGCTGGATACTTTTCCTGGTGCCGCAGAAATTCTGCAGCCCAACACTTTGTCTGGTGCCGCAGAAATTCTGCAGCCCAATACTTCGCCTGATGCCGCAGAAATTCTGCAGCCCAATACTTTGCCTGATGCCGCAGAAATTCTGCAGCCCAATACTTTGCCTGATGCCGCAGAAATTCTGCAGCCCAATAGTTTGCCTGGTACCGCAGAAATTCTGCAGCCCAATACTTTGCCTGGTACCACAGAAATTATGCAGCCTGATGCCGCAGAAATTCTGTAGCCCAATACTTTGCCTGGTGCCACATAAATTCTGCAGCCCAATCTTTGCCTGGTACCTGAGAAATTCTGCAGATTTTGCCTGGTACCGCAGAAATTCTGCGGCCCAATACTTTGTCTGGTACCGCATAAATTCTGCAGCCCAATACTTAGTACCGCAGAAATTCTGCAGCCCAATACTTTGCCTGGTGCTGCAGAAATTGTGCAACTGTATACTTTGCCTGGTACCTCTGAAATTGTGCAACTGTATACTTTGCCTGGTGCCACAGAAAATCTGTAGCTGGAAATTTTGCCTGGTACTGCAGAAATTCTGCAGCCCAATACTTTGCCTGGTACCGCAGAAATTCTGCAGCTGGATACTTTGTAAGTATAAGTAAGTTAGCATATAAGTAGTTATACATATAGAAGTAGTTAATGGTTCATGAATATGATGATTAAGAAATATTGATCACTAGGGTTGGAAATTGCATTAAACATAGGAGTTTCACTGGGTTTCAAGACCCATGCATATGACCAAACAGGCCCTCCATTGGATGAAAATCTCATGGATTATTAATGAGCTTGAGAACAACTATTTCACAGGTTTAGAGCCATTAATTGTAGTCTCACCTACATGTATAGTAAAATAACAATACCAACTGATATAAATATATGCCGTCTAATATGTGATACAATACCAGCTCACATGAATATCTGGATGATAACAATACCAATAGATCTCAGAGATAAATATTTCAGTTTTAGTTGGCATATTTATTTAAAATTCATTGTACAAGTAATGGATAGGAAACAAGTTAAATAGACTGTATGTATATACAATATATTACAAGAGTAATAATTCCTGCCTTCAATAAATGAGTACAATCTACAATATCTTAAACATCACTTTTAACATCACATTTAATTTTTGAAAGAATTATAGAATTCTGTACAGTTGGTTATACCGGTGTTCTTCTTCCCCGCTGATGCAGACCTTCATGTACACTACTTTTTTACAGAAACTAGTTATCCATTAAGTAATGATTCAGCTATAAAATGTAGCAAAAGGTTGTAGCAATGGCAAATACCCTGCTGTATGAGATGTCTATTTACAGTCCAACCTACACCCAGAAAATAAAGAACATTACATGTATTTTGGTTTATGCTATTTTTACTGTGAAAACTAAAAGCCGCCACCACCATCCAGCCAATCGGAAATGGAGAAAACAAAAGATATTTCAATCACAAATTTGAGAACTTTCCCTACACAAGATATTCTTCAAAATAAAGCCAAGTAAGTTGGGTTTGATCAAAAATAAATGAAAACTTGAAAAGTTCTCAAATGAAAATGTATTATTTCGATTGTTTTCTATTGAATTATGAGTGTCAACCAATGAAATTATGAGAGAAGAATTTAACATCTTTTTACATCCTTGCCATTCAGTGCTATCATTCTTAGCCGGACCACTACTTAAATTCTAACTAAGTTTGGTTTTAACTCAAATTATTATATAACTTTAAACTACTTGTTGATAACAAACAAAATACAAAAAGCCAAAAAGTTTCCTGACAATGTTGATACTGTTACATGTAATCTCCAAATTTGAATAATTTACAAAACCTATTAATTATGAAATCTGCAGATGAATGGTCCTGCTCAGACATATTGTACTACATGTAATTGATAACATAAAGCATTTGAATAAACAGTGTAACCCCTGAGCAGCAATCAATAACTTTAGGCCTCCCAGAACTCTTAACATTTCTTTTTCTTATTTTAGTGTATTTATCTAATTTAATCTAGAGTACAAATAAAGCTGTTGTTGTACCCAGGATTACCTCAGTTGGTAAAAATATAAAAAAGTACCTACACTATACAACATACTGGTATATGTAATACCGTATATACAAAATCAGAAACACTTTCCATGTTTATGTACATGTAGCCTAATTCAAACACGAGGAGAAGTTTGGGAGAATTATCAAGTTGTGTGTAAACCCGAGACCAATGGTATGTGTGTGTCAATGACTTCAACAATAATAATATTCTTGATCTTCTAAAACTTTGGATTTCTATCTTTTCTCACAAAATATTGAAAGTACTTGAACAACTATGAGATTTTCTCTTTTGAAAGAGTAACCCCAATTTCAAACTTTTAAAGTCCATCTTTCAGGCTAGACTAGACCCAAGAGTATATTTGCTGCAATAGGGCTTTTCATATTTACACAAGCTGAGGGGCACACGTTTTTTTATTTCTTTTAATCAATGCAAGCAACCAGAGAGTTTTAAAATGTTAATAGTTTGCCAAAAAGTCAGCTAAATGTATATGAGCCTTAATGTTGCATTTTGTACGAAAAGCGTGGTAACCCTGTAATATGTCACATGCATTGAAACGTTTATACTACAAAAAATAAGTTACTGGTTCTGGTTCCGAAGAACAGTATACCTATCCCTAAGGAAATTTCTAGTTGATGGTAGAAGTTTGTTGTTGTCAGTCATTGCAAAGCCACAGCACACAATGCAGCTTTTTGGAAGTCTTTCAAGCCATGGCTTTGTTTTCTTCCGTGGGAGATGCTGGGGAGACCACTTTCCAAGATAAGTGCCTTTCCAGTAGTGCACCTGAAAGTGGGTTTCCTCAATATCCAAGACTTTACCAATTACTGGTGTCTTGCAGAAGTTTTCAAAATGTAGTGCTACAAAACAACCCACTTGCATGTTCTCAAGGAAGTTGTCCACCATTTCAATTGCCGCTTCCCTCTCTCTTGGGTTCCTGTAGCGTCCAGTGTATATCTATGGAAGCCCAAAAATTGTGAAATTAGAATTATGCAGAATAAAAAATATATACTAAATTTCCTTAGGTACATGTAATATACATGTAGGTGTACTAACCCTCAGGGACTAGGGACATGCATAAGTGCAAGTTTTAAAGTGCCTATAAGCCTTTGCCAGAAATAATTTCTTTGGGCGCAGTAAAGTGTTTAAAATCTTGTTCAACCACTTTTGGGTGATTTATGGTCGTAGTATTGCTATAAAAAGTAATACAAATCCTTGAAATGACGTCATTTAAGGGACGTTATGCTAATGAGTATAAAATGAATTGAGCTACATTGTATAACATTGAATTTCTTCATTTATACAGTTGTTTTTCAGATGTCAGATATGCGATACTTACAATCTTAGAGGATGATCATTTGATAAGTGGAGCTGACATAAAAACAGAGCAAAAGGAACTAGAATTAGGTTATCCCTTAAATGATGTCATTGAAATTTGATTCCTTAATAAACGAAATTGGCAGACTATAATTTTTCCTATGTCGGTCATTTCGTTTTCCAGCTTCACTTTTAAATCAAAGTTAACTGGCTAGGGCTTATAGGCACTTTAAGTATTTCACCTCTAACCACTGTGGCCAGAGTTTGAGCTCCGGTACAACATGCAAGTTTGTACAATGTAGGTATCTCACCCTTGCACTGATGTTTTTCTCCATGGTCTCCAGTTTACCTCAAAATCCAACAAGATAAATTGCAGTTTTATCTGTAATTTAGCTGGTTCCTGTCTTAGATAACCCCCCATTGTGCTTTTTGTATCTGTCTATGGCAGTTGAGAGTAAATGCTTAATTATAAAACACGGTAAATATTTGCATCTTGCCCTTACTGATTGAACAAGTATGCATGTTGATTCATGAGGGAATTTAGAGATTAAAATTAATGTCCCTGAACAAACAAAGAAAACCAAGGAGATCATGGTATTACTCACAAATTCTCCCTTGGCTCGTGGGGCAATTTAGTAACTAATATTCCGATATGTCATGGTGTTAAAATAATCATCTATTACTGACATTGTTTTTGTATAAAAGTTTCACTTAATTCATTACCTCCCTGGTGTGTCGGATCTCCCTCTCCCTCAACTCGAGCAGATCATTTGGAAGTTGGCCAGCAATAGGGGCTGGTTCGGTTCTGTCTGCCTGCTTTAGTTTGTCCAAGGGCCAGTCATAGTCTGCAGGGACCAACGTCAAATCTTCCACTTCCTCCAGCCAATGCTTCCAGGTATTTGATGCTGCTTCTGGCATGTTGTTTCCATACTTTGGAATGTCTCGCTGTAATGCCTCCACATCCAACTTAGCCAGTGAAGGAGTTACAAGTTTAGGCTTTCCAGGCGGAACACTCTGAAAATTCAAATATATATATGTATATATTAAACCATAGCCTGACAGGAAGCAGAAGATCCTTTAGCCTACAAATACAGCTGTCTTGCATCGGAAGCCACAATCAAAATATGTCCAGGATCTGGTCACGTTATTTGATTGGCTACTATGCCTAATTATCATATACAAGCCAATCAAATAACACGACCAGATCCTGCCGCATAACATCATCAGTATGGAATTGGCCTCTTTGGATGACGTACATTCCTCAACTCAAATTTTTCAGCATGTAGATATCAATAGGCAATTAGTTATTACTGTTATTAGTTATTACTAGTATTAGTTATTACTAGTATTAATATTATTATCATTATCATTATTTTGCTGATCCAACCAATAACTGTCCAAAAATAGTACAATTTTGTAAGAAACGAAAAACATAGATGAAGCAGTTTTTGAATACAAGTATTACAATAGTAACTATACCTCCAGAGTCATAAAAAGACAACTAAAGGGCTAAAGTGAACAATCTGCACCATAAAAAAGTGGTCGATAAGTGGTTGGTAAGTGGTCAGTAACTGGTTGGTAAGCTGTTGACTCAATCGCTACATGTTTGCCTTTTCTTCACTGGCCAAAATACCATTTAAGACTTAAGATAGTTTCACAACATCTTAGTGTGGTTTTCCAATGTTCTGGGAACAATAACCCCTTCCTGAAGTGGTTGGTAAGTGGTTGGTAGGTGCATGGTCGTTAAGTGGTCGGCCAACCACTTACCGTCCACTTTTTTACGGTGCAGATTGTTCACTTTAGCCCAACTAAAGTCTGAATAGTAATAATTGCTATTAATTCCCATATTTAGGAACAGATGTCACAACATCTTTTGTTGTTGGCTTGAGATAAAAACAAAATCACATGCAAAAACACAGAGCCTGGAATCAAGATGGCTGACAGACTCATGCCTTTCACTAATGCTTTTATACATTATATTAATATGTTCTGGTCTGCTGATTAGATCAAGTTTTCCATAGAAAGTGACTTTAACTGGTCTTTTGATCCAAAATGTCACATTGATTTCTTAGCCAATTTCTACTCCCACTTGCCCATCAATATTCAGTTGTAGAATGTCCAGGAGGAGGATTAATAGGCAGAAGATTGCTTCACTGTATTCTTCATACAGTAAATTGCATAATTTGGGGGTATTTTTTCAGAGAACAAAGGATTTATGATGTCATACTGTTTCCCAAATCTGGAAATGGACCCAGTTTGCACATTACATCATAGCCGCCATGTTGGTGTAAAGTTAACAATAGATTCTTCATTAGCTTCTTTTGTTCTGTACACCAACATGGCTGCCATGCCCTTTGTCATTTGAATCTCTGAGGATTGAGTGCAAACCATCTATAGCCTGGACTGATTATTTTTACCTTAAGTATGACAACAGGGCCTTGCTACTGCTCATGGCTCCAGTTTCTATAGTACATGACAGCTTTGCCACCCTCGTTCATCTGGAACTTAAAGCACTTTGGCACTGTATGCTCATGTAGCTCCACTGCATGACCCGAGACCCATGACCTTATATCATAAACCTTCTGTAGCATGAATGGCTGGGGGACTGGATGGCTCATGCAGGATTCCAAGGCCATGAATAATTCTTAAATATCAAAGTTAACTCACACTGGTAAGTCATATTTCATGAAGCACTACATATAACAATTTATTATATTACCATGATTGTTGTTGTTTATATGGATGTTCAGGGGTTTCAATAGAAGGGGCAGCTACCAGCAATAAACTGCTGGTTACGTATACTTTGCTTCTTTCTGCTTCACACGTTTATTTTTTTTGTTAAAATAATGTTGAGTAAAGTTTACTACTGAGTAGGTAAACCACTGCCTCTAACGTCAGGACCACCAGTTGCCTAAAAAGTTATTGAAAACCCTGGATGTTAGAACTGATAATATACATTGTACTGTATGCCTGGGCCAATTCAGTACAACTTTTACACTATTAAAGAATTCCAATAAATATGGACTGCAGCACTAGCTCATACTCACACATTTTCTAATAATGCTTAAACTATGTTTACTTGCTGTCACATTAACTTGGCCCATAAACACAATTATAATTAACCCAGCTTTTAACCCAGTATGAGTACATGCATTTTACCATGATCTAAACCTTATATAGACTGAATCTAAATCGCACCAAATTACGTACAGAAAATATGGTACTCTAGCCCAGGATGTAACTATGTTCACAGTCATATAACCTCTGTCATCAATAATAATTATTGCACATTGGCTAAAGATACAAAGTAACCTGTTGTCCTTTCATGAAAGAAGTCACTGGTTTGCTGTGCTCATTCATGAAATATTGCCTTTCCAACTCAAATAAAAATGTTATATCTAATGTGCACCAGTTTTAATATCCTCTATATTTAAGGACCTCACAGGCAATCACCCTGATATGGAGTCTACTTTAAATTGTGTTACTACATTTTGTAGTGTAAGGCTTTTGGTTTCTTACAGTACCTTCAACTGTATAAACATCCAGCTTATCCAAATGCTTGGAAAACACTCCAAAAAAGGCATCAATGTCTTCATGTGTGTGCCCAACTGGAAGGAAGTTCACTCTGATCTAAAATAATCACAAGATAAAAATGCTGGTAAAAAAAGGCTTGAACACGAAAGGATTTCAAAACTCTAGACAAATACAGTTACAGCTCACAGATATTAAGAATATCAGTTCAACAAGTGCAACCTTTAGTTTTTAAACTATACTTGTAAACTTATTTAAGTCAAAGTCAGGGTTGTCTTAAGACCTTATGCAATTTTAATAGCTAAGGATATTATTAAGAGACCTGAGTGTGCAGTAAATGTATGTAAACTGTTAAATGCAAACAATTACATAATTAGAGAATACATCAAGATACATGTACAGTAGTGATATGGTGAAGTTTTAGTGACTATAATACCAGTCGCATAAAGTTAATTTATAGCTAATAAGATTTCAATTTATTAATTTAATTGGAAATGAGTCAGTAATGGACCAAATTAGCACGCTGCTCGATAGTAATAAATAATACTAATAATAATTGAAGTGGCAAGCAGAAGAAAGACTTACCGTATTTACCCGTGTATAAGCAGCACCTTTTCACCCAAAATTTTCGTTCAAAAGTTATAATGGATCAAGATCTCAATTCTCCATTACAAAACAAAGAAGATAAAGGAGAATTTGGAATTTGATCTGATCATCACTTAAGTCTTTCTTCCGCTCACCCCTTCAATTATTATTATAATATATAATAGCTACATACAAGTAATAGCTACATGTATGTGCTCTAAAGCGGATTTCAATTGAGTGTCGGAAGTGTTTAGGTTTTGCGTTTACTAAGCTCTCCTATTGGCTGAGAAAGTAAACCAACCAATCAGAATCCAAAGTAAAACCAAATGCAAATTGGTTTAGGTTTTGCTTTGGTTTGTTATTGGCTCACAGGGATTTAACAATGGATTTAACAATGGAAGCCATGGACAGGCAGTTCACTGCAATGACTGGGTTGCAATATACTTTATGGAAGCTCAATAGACAACACAGAATCATATATACACATACAGTGTTACCTCATTATAATGGCCAAACCAGATGATAGCAATGTTTCTGATATGATGAACATGTTTTTTTCAGCCCAGCTAAAACATTTGCTGGAAAAGCATTATAACCAGGAGTTGTTTACAGTGAATACTCAAAATAACGAACCTATTTTCCAGTCCCTTGGCACTTTCAATTGTTATAGCGAGGTTCCACTGTATCAAATTTTAATGCAGTACTGTGCCATGCACAGGTAAATTTATAAAAATATAATTGGTAATTTGTATTTTATGTTACACTTGACTGAAATTTTCTTATGGAGCATATAATTAACATTGATTCGCAACAGGTCTGAAATTAATATCGTTAAATTTTAGCAATGCCCTTGTTGAAAGCCTTTGACTTTTGACATATTAACACTTACTCTTGGAGAAGTCTTAGGGCTGTTTTGTTCAATGTTGTTGTCCCAAAATGGTGATTGAATATTTGTAAAAAAATAATGAGCATGCGCTGGAGGTCAGTGAAAAATGCTTCTTGGTCAGTGAAATGTCAGGGAATTTTTTCCTGCAAATGTGTGGGAGCCATGAGTCCTGAAAAAAAAGAGACAGTCGGTAATGACGAGGATGTCAGACAAATTTCTTTCTTTTACCTCCAGGACTCTTTTTGCTCCAAAATATGTTCCACACTGTCATCAGACTAGGAGTTTTTTCAGTGCACTGATATATTTCTTATTAAAAATTAATGTTAATGAAAAGTTTTTATATTAATATTAGTCTGTTCTTATTTTAAATTTCCAGATAAGACACATTTTATTCCAATTGAAAAGCTGGCTGTGCCACCAAAGAAAAGGCAGATAAGAACAATTGATGAGTGCTTCCTGCAACAGCTGGTAAACAATATTAAAGATCAGCCTGCTGGAAATTATGAGGCCTTGTTTGTTGTTGTTAAAGGCATTAACAGCAAAGAATCGTTCAGACATGACGAGATTGCTGAATATGATTATGAAGTTCTTGGTGGCACCCACCTGACACTTGCAACAAGACAGCTCCATAATCAGTTCCCTGACAATCAGAATTACCGTGGACGAGTTGCTAGAATCTATGTTGGATTGAAAGACGAGGAAGCACTATGGCTTGGAGCCATGCATAACAACACAGGGGCATTTCGTCACCACTTGACATATAAAGATGAGGTAATATATTCTTGAGTAAAATATCAAACCACAAAATATACAAAGTTCTGTAATGATCCAAATTTAATGTGCTATTCTGAGTGGCATATTTCTTTGTATTCATTTCCACAGGTAGAGATCTGTCGGACACAATTGTTCCTGCCAGTTCAGAATTGTTCAGACGATCCACCTCAGCCACCTGACTCCTGGAGGGACATGTGTGCAAGCCTCCTCAACAAAACAGTAAGCCTCTCACCTTTTTAAGGCTGGTTAACATGTATATATAGCCATGTAGTGATTAGAGAGAACAAACAGTAGGGCAATGAGGGGTCTTTTCTTCAAACTAGGATTACAACTAGAAATACAATGTATTAACCATAATATTGCAGGATTAACTTTTGTTACTGGATATGAAAAAGTTGATCAAATTGAGAATAATAATTGCTATGACGTGCACGGTTTACATTTTGTACTTTAATCGAATGTTGTTGTTATATGTTTGTAGTGGTAAACTCGAATGCTTTTGCTCCTTTGACCACCGTACACTTTTCTACCTAGCTCCCTTCCTATTTTTAAAAATGAAGACCTATTTATACTTTCCATTTCTAAATGTACATTTCTTCTTGATTTAATGTAACGTAGAGTGTGTGAATAAACTGAAACTACATTTATTCAGCTAATTTTTAGTGCTACCATTCATATTTTTTTTGTAACTCTAAACAAAATTCAAACAAGCTGCATGTTCTTGAAGCAAGATAATTGCAATTATGTTTAAATAATTTTGTATATATATATTTTTATTTCTAGAAAAGAAACTTAAGTGAAGTTTTTACAATGGCACAGTTATCAGGAGAAGGTTGGAAGCACTTCCAAACATTGAACACAATGTTTGAAAATGCTCAGTTGAAAGGCCAAAAGGCCAAAGCAACAGATATTGTCAAGAAGGGGAAACCAGTGCTAAAACAGTGGCAGTTAAAATCTGTGTGTAGTTTATCCACACAGGACAGAGCCTTTCTTTTAGAGAAGGTAAGATTTACTTCAATTGAAGGGCTGTGTGCAAAAAGGGCATAAGTGATTCTTGATCATGCTCTAAATTCTCCCTTGAAAACAAAGAAATTGAAGGAGAATTTAGAATGTGATCAAGAGTCACTAACGCCCTTTTTGCACACAGCCCTTCAATTGAACATGTTCTATCAGTACGTTGTACTATTTTCCATTCAAGGGAGGGCTAGCCTTCTGATATTAGCCATTTTGGTGTTGAAGAAAGGACTCATGCAGACCAAGTGGAAAAATTAATCTAATTAAAAAATTAACCCCATCACAAGACTGATTACAGAGTTTGAGAATATTTGGATAAAATAATATGAACTGAATAGCTAGCATGCAAGCTTTCCAAAACCAGGAAAATAAGAGAGAACATGGTTTTGGGACAGCATACCCCAAAGCCATACATTACCTAGCCCCAAGGGAAACTGTGTTTTGTTTCCCCAAGATCCTTGATGTTTTCTAAGATGAAGTCAATTACATGTAAGAGGAACATAGACCAGTTTACGGTTCATTGCAGCGCAGTTGTTCAAGTCTTTTGTTTCAACTGGCGGGCCACCATTGTCTAGATAACATCTGCCTACCAGCCAAATAAACAAAGGATTTGTACAACTGCGTATAAACCGTAAACTGGTCTATTGACGATTGAAGGGAAACAAACTCACTGATTTCCAAGGTCCTGGTTATTACATGCAACTAATATAGTAAACTGATAAATATTATATGTTATACATATTATTGCCCTTAATTGGTTCACCCTGTCTGGGATATTTTTTCTAATTCTTCCTTCAAACATAAATTATTTACATGTAGGTGATTTAATGCTGCCTCAATGATTTAGATTTGTTTTGGTTGTTACATGTAGATTACACAACAGGAGATGAGCTTGGAGGAGCTAAAATCAGCAGCCAATGAAATAAAGTCATTGAGGCCAATTCAGGAGGCAATTGTTGCATTCTTCAAAGTGAACAGTTGGGAGGAACTGAAAGTTGATTTTGGCCAAGAAGTATCTGCTGAGAGGCTGTTGCGGTTTGCTGTAAGTAATGATCCAACAATGCTAGGCCTTTTGCAACAATGTTTAAACGCAATATTGCCTCCATGCCTGACACTGAGTTATGCTGATTATTTTCATTTTTATTCGTCAGTCTTTAAAAAAAAAATGTAAGCTTAACATGAGCCATCGTTAATTCATACCATTTACGAATCTTGTATATATATATACACCAATCTTTGTACGCCCCACTTGGAAATCAGCTCGCGGGTCAACATTCAGTGTTGTAGTTGTAGTGGCTAGCGTATCAAAATAAAGTATATTTCAAAAACTCATGAATAATTAATGAGCATTTTGTCCAATCAGATGAAGCAAATCAGTCACGTGCATGCCCCTTTATACCTGATAAAATCTCATCATTCTAGAAGGCCCGCGGAGGGATTTGAATTCCGTCCCAGGGGGAAACGGGGTTAATGATTGAGACAATGGAATTTCTATTGATGTTTCAGCTTTCTCATTGAATTGCAAATTAGGATGAACGTTTTATATAAAGAATACTAATGAACATGAAATTTTATATAAAGTTTCATCCTAATTAAGAATTCACTGATAAAGACCCAAAGATAGCAAAAAGTACACGGAACATAAGGTACCTAGATAATAAATTTTGCACTAGATTTACTAATATCAGCAGACTACCGAGATACACAGATAATATTTTTAAAATGAAGGTATCCAACTTGTTTACCAAGATACTGTTTAGTTCCAATTATTAAACCAAACTCAAAGCCGTAAAATAATAAAAACGTGCATTAAACTTACATAGTTTGTGCCGGAGTCAAAAATTTAGAGTCTGCCGTCATGTCAGTCACATCGCTTTCCAAGTCTTGAACTTTATCGAGGTAAACCACGACACCAAATCCTTCAAGTGCAGATTCTTCTTGCATTGCGAAACGTCGCTTCAAACAACATAGTATGGTAATTTCTTCATGTCATTCCCTTGAGATGTTTGTAATTGCAGACGGTGATTACTCCAATATTTTGCATGGCGTTGTGAATACAAAGGTTCAGTGGTTCATTACGTAACCATTCCCTTGAGATGTGCGTCTTTCTTTCATTGCATTCTTAAAGCGTCTTTGAAGCCGTTTAAAACACTCACAGCACGTCACTGTTTTATCAAGTCTAAAAATTATCGGGCTTCGCCCTCGAATTTTTAAACTTGATAAAACACTGCTGTTCGTGTTTTAAACAGTACGTAAACTATGTATGTATGGCTCATGGGTCCTACTCAGCAAAGTATATACATGTACACCAGGCATCCCAGACCTCCTATATTTCCTATATATCCTATAATTTGTATAGGATCCTATAAAGAGTCTATATTTCAATATGAAATATGTATCTGGAAATAATTATTGCATCAAATCTAGACATGCTAGAAATACGATGTTGCGATTTTACTTCAAGGGATGAATTACTTAAAAGCCAGAGCTGCAAACAGCAATCGGTTGACTCTCCACTTTGGAGATATTTATTGTTTAGAACTTTGATTTTCACCAATTTCAATGTTCAGACAATCGGTACAAAATTCCCTTCCCATTCGCACTTGAAATCAAAAGCAAACACAAATTAGTCAGCACTCAGTTGTTACAGTACCTTCTTTAATCTATCCAACCATCAGTTTATTTTGCAAATAACACACTAAGCGACTGTGAAGCACGCTATTCTTAATGCTGCATCCCACCTCCAATTGCATGCTGGGTAATGGACAAAGAATTGACAAGGTTTCCCCCCCTCCCCCTCTCTCTCTGGGAGTTTTTTTATACATGTAAGTCTTTTGCCCCTACAACCAAGAGCGGCGATTTGGACCCAAGCCGTTGCTTTAAAGTGACAAAAACACATGATTCCTAATAGGTTGAGCAGGGGAATAGCTCACCAACTGCAGAACTTCAAGGATTTTGTTGAAGAATTTATTCATGTGTCTCAAAGCACAAACTCAACAGAAAAACCCTGTGAAATCCCCTCACAAGGCCTACTAAAAGCAAGCCAAGTACTTTTCAGCCATCGTCAGACTTAATGATGTCCTCTACATGTAGCCTTCTTGCATTGGCTTTTTTGTCCAAAATTAGAGCAGATTTCATTGGAAACCCTACAGAAGTAGCCATACTTACCGTCAACGAGTCCGTAGGATTCTGCCGAATGGCATCATGGGGAAAGTTTGTGCCCTTGGCTTAAAAAGTCAGCAGTATTTAACTACTCTGGGCTAGCCAAACTTGAACTGAGGGGGAGGGTTGAATTAGCACTCTGGGTTTCACCAATTGAGCTCAAACGCATCTCAGGGTTCCAAAGGGTTTAAAAAAACTAAAATAGGTTTCGTTTTTTCAACAAATTTTCAATTTAGACCATAATTATTACTAACAATTTAACAGCAATATGTTCCAACAGTCAAGGTTTCTTTAATATACACTAGCTGTTATACAAGTCATGTATTTGCATAATCAATGCCATGTACATGCCTGTATTGGCAGAGGATGCTTACATAATTATACTGACGCTGTATATTTGTATCTCAACCAGTGTATTTAATTATGTTTGGAGCATCTCTGGGAGGGAGCAGTTAATTGAAGCTAGGACACGTTTAAATACTGTGGTACTGGGCATTTATTTGTCTTGAGTTCATATATACTATACTCTACTCTCTTTTAGGGAAAGGATTTTGAACAGTCACATGACTTTCAAAAGTTCTTAGAACGCCTGAAGAGAAAGAAGGAGGGAGGTGATGGTGTTGAAGTTGCAGATATCATAAGTGGACAGTCAGGTGCACTGGGGCTTACTATCTTCACCAGAGCAGTAATGGATATAGAGCAGAATGCTGTTGCAAAGCTGCCACACTATGAAGGTGCCTTTTTGGCAATTGGAGATGCAGGAGAGAATTGCAAGGTGCACATTTAAAAAATAATAACTTCCCTGTCTCTTTTCTGACAACAGACTCTTTAAAGCAGGGTTGTGATTGGTCTTTTGTGTGGCAAGTTGAGGAATAATGCATTATGAGTGTAAACTCCCCCAGTCAGCACATAGTTTATGTCAGACTCGTAGTCTTGAACCCTGCTTATTTTTGTTTTGGGAAGCTTCATTATTTTATTCATTTTAGATCAAGTAGTGCACTTGTTGGCAGCTGCCAATGTCAACGTTCTCTACATTAATGTACATGTATGTAAAATTATGAACTACGACATGTCTGATCCAAAAAATGAAAAGTCTGTAGTTTTGTCTTTATGCTTTGCTCTTATCCTGGTAAATTGTACAATGGTTACGATAATAATGGCTTTCTGGAGATGGATAAGTGTGACCATTGAAATTTGCAAGTAAAATGTGAATAATATTCGAAAGTTCAGCATACAATGTACATAATAACTCTGAGGGACTTGCAGTTGTATTCATTTTGTGTACTTTGCTGTTTCATGAATGTTAAACTTCTCTGTTTCCCTGTAACAGGATGCCACAGATGTCATAGGTCTTGTTTCTAGAGTAAACTTCACAAAGCTTACATCATTCAACATTGTGTTATTTACAACTGTTGATGATGTCAAGACTGTAAAGTGCAAGATGGGGGAAGGAGGTGCCACACTTTCACAGACAGGGCATTTCTATGTACAAAACAAGCCACCAGGAAAGCAAAATCAAGGTTAGTTTTAATTTATGGATAAATACATGTAGTTTAAAAAAATTAAAGTACTGTAGCAGTTCAGTTTATGCTAATGTATTCAATCTGGTACTTAAATGTACTTTGTGTTCATGAAAACTTTGAGGTAAGAATTATATAAATTTGTCTGGTTTGAGTTACTGGTATGTGCATAGATATTACATTGTGGGCAGAATAATTTACAACTGTATGAAGATTAGTTTGACTGGCAAGAACAACATTCATGAGCAATTGTAATGTAGGAATTTCAGATGGATAAAGATCAGCATAATAATATTGATTGTTGATCCAAAGCTGGATATCATTCTTTTTTTCTGTAGAATGCATGGCAGATGAATCAAGAGTAAAGATATGCCTACCATATTAATAGATCTCCAGCAATTGTATTTTTAAAGGGCACTTATTGGAATTGAAGGGGGAGGGGGTGCTTTTGGAAAGGGGGTGCTTATATAAAAAAAAATGGAAGGGGGGCACTAAATCGAATTTTTATGGTAACTCACTTTTTACTTCAACTTGCAAATAGGAACTTTTTGAGGGCAGAGTGCTATAATAATACAACGTTGTGGTTTTATTAATCACATAAGCAACTTTGGTAACCCTTGCGGTTTTATGCTTATAAATGCTCCTAAACGTTTTTACATGTATATGATTTTGCATGTCCTGATGTAAAAAAGCCTTGAACCCTTGACAATGACATGTGAACAAGTAAATCAGGCCATTATGTACTGCTAGTATATAGATTATTTTCTTTTTTCCACTTTTCATTCAGGCCATTTCTTAAGAGAGTCCTTGACAACCTTCGTGATTGGACACTGGTCAGTGTCAAGACAAGTGACAGACAGGCACCTGTCCATCAGTGGCAACATGGACAACTTGGTATTGTTGGAAAACGAGGCTCCACATACCACATGTAGTGAGAGAGTTCCACCACTTGGAGCCTTCACCTGGCTCGTAAAGCACCTATCAAGAGTAGGTGATGCTGTGATAGATGTGAACAGCAGTGCAGGGAGTGCACTAGTGGCAGCCCTGAAGGAAGGCAGAAATGCTGTTTGGCTCAGCACTGCACCACCTGATTCACAGCCAATGTTACAGACTAGCCTGTCAAACCGTATGTCTTCAGCTGTCAATCAGAGTAGTGAGACAACAGAGGAGGTGGAGCCTCATGCTATAGAACTTTAGTTAATATAGGCTATTTTTTCCCCTTCTATTTAACAATTGGACTATGAGCTCGAAGTTTCTATTATACAAATAGTGTGTCCATAGAGGAACTATTGTACATCCACGGAGGACAACTATCGCGTCACGTGATCGCTCTTAGCCAATGAGCATGTGCCAAAATTTTGTGGTGAACTATAACGGCGAATAGTTTGCATCTGTGGACAACAACTATCATGTCACATGATTGCTTTTGGCCAATGAGCATGTGCCAAAAGTTTGTGGTGAATATAATGGCATATAGTTAAGGAGAAGCGTAGCTCCAAATCAACTATCAGCCATAGAAACTGAGAGCGAGTACAAGGTAGTCTGAAACGGTTTTTTAGCAAATTATTGTTTGCTAAAAACTTAAGAGATAATGTGGATTAAACACAGTAGAAAAAATGGTAAAGTAAACAAGTTGTCAAACACTTACCGATCATGTATTTATGGTGCAACTTGTTCACTTTAGCCAAACAATTTAATACCATGGTTTTAAATGGCACAAAAATAGTAGATGCTAAGTTCTAGTAAAATACACTTACCTACATCTTTAAAAAACATTGTCCAATAAAAAGTCTTAAACATTATATACATCAAAACCAAAAGGGAATGTGGGTATTGATCACTAAATATTTAAAACAGACATGCTCTACCTGTGTTGGCAAGCCATCAGGATCATTGGTAGATCTTCAGTATTAAAATTGAAGAAGTGGCTTGTGCTTTACAGTAGAGATGTGGCTGCCCTTTTGATCTTGTTGCATAGGTTGAAGGCTCTTCTAAAACTATTTTTTTAATGTAGTAGGTGCATACAACAACAAACATTTTATAGATTTGCAAGGCTTAATCTTTGTCAGTAACTATTAATAGCTACTCAATACTTTGCAAAGTTATTACTTTTAATATAGTCTCAAGCCATGGTATTAGTTTTTGTTTTCAGATATCCTCAAAATCACCAATGATGTTATATCTTAAAATTATAATGAACAATAGACCACACTAGAATTTCTAGATTAGAAGCTTTAGAATTTCTGCAACGTAGGGCTAAATCAGAAGCTACAGAATTTCTGCAACATGGAGCTAAATCAGAAGCTACAGAATTTCTGCACCATAGTCCTAAATCAGAAACCAGATAATTTCTGCAACATGGGGTTAAATCAGAAGCCGCAGAATTTCTGGCGCATGGGGCTAAATCAGAAGCCGCAGAATTTCTGTAACATGGGGTTAAATCAGAAGCCGCAGAATTTCTGCAGCATGGGGCTAAATCAGAAGCCGCAGAATTTCTGCAGCATGGGGCTAAATCAGAAGCCGCAGAATTTCTGCAGCATAGGGCTAAATCAGAAACCACAGAATTTCTGCAACATGGGGCTAAATCAGAAGCCGCAGAATTTCTGCAGCATGGGGCTAAATCAGAAGCCGCAGAATTTCTGTAACATGGGGTTAAATCAGAAGCCGCAGAATTTCTGCAGCATAGGGCTAAATCAGAAGCCGCAGAATTTCTGCAGCATGGGGCTAAATCAGAAGCTGCAGAATTTCTGTAACATGGGGTTAAATCAGAAGCCGCAGAATTTCTGCAGCATAGGGCTAAATCAGAAGCCGCAGAATTTCTGCAGTACGGGGCTAGACAGAGGATGCAGAACTTTTTATGGGTGTATTTTATTAGAACCATTCTGCGAATACTTTTAAGCACCATATTTTTACGTTTGAACATAGTTATGAAAGAACACAGTGAAAAAGTAGAATATTTCATACTCGTGAAGTTTTTTTTACCGCTGCAAGACTTCTTCGTGTTGCTTTCTTGCGAGGAGATTAATACGGCTGTGAAGATTGTAAAAAAAAAATTTGAAACTTGTACACAAACTGAATGCTCCAAGAGATTTGCAAGGTTTTATGTATGAAGAACTTATCTTATTTTATTCTCCGTAAATAATGAAATAAAAGAGTTGTTTGAAATATTATTGAATCCGTTTCTTTTGTGGATTAGATTTCTTGTATGATCTGTCAATTTTCTAGAGTTGGGAGAACAAGGCAATATTTTGCGGAAGCTTGCTGAAATATACCTGTAAAATAAACGAATATCGCGGAAATACCTATTTTAGAAAAACTCACAATATTTTGGAAGGCGTTGTGTGCTAATAGATATAGCGAGCTAATATTAAAAACATTCAATGTGCCGTAAAATTCTCAAACGGAGAGATTCCATCTTTCGAGCAAATTAATAGATTGCTGATCGCGAGCTAAAATTAAAAACGTTCAATGTGCCGTAAAATTCTCAAACGGAGAGATTCCATCTTTCCAGCAAATTAATAGATTCCTGATCGCGAGCCAATATTAAAAACGTTCAATGTGTCGTAAAATTCTCAAACGGAGAGATTCCATTTTTCGAGCAAATTAATAGATTCTTGATCGCGAGCTAAAATTAAAAACGTTCAATGTGCCGTAAAATTCTCAAACGGAGAGATTCCATCTTTCCAGCAAATTAATAGATTCCTGATCGCGAGCCAATATTAAAAACGTTCAATGTGCCGTGAAATTCTCAAACGGAGAGATTCCATCTTTCGAGCAAATTAATAGATTCCTGATCGCGAGCTAATATTAAAAACGTTCAATGTGCCGTAAAATTTTCAAACGGAGAGATTCCATCTTTCGAGCAAATTAATAGATTCCAGATCGCGAGCTAATATTAAAAACGTTCAATGTGCCGTAAAATTGTCAAACGGAGAGATTCCATCTTTCGAGCAAATTAATAGATTCCTGATCGCGAATTAATATTAAAAACGTTCAATGTGCCGTAAAATTCTCAAACGGAGAGATTCCATCTTTCGAGCAAATTAATAGATTCCTGATCGCGAGCTAATATTAAAAACGTTCAAAGTGCCGTAAAATCCTCAAACGGAGAGCTTCCATCTTTCGAGCAATTAAATAGATTCCTGATCGCGAGCTAATATTAAAAACGTTCAATGTGCCGTAAAATTCTAAAACGGAGAGATTCCATCTTTCGAGCAATTTAATAGATTTCTGATCGCGAGCTAATATTAAAAACGTTCAATGTGCCGTAAAATTCTCAAACGGAGAGATTCCATCTTTCGAGCAAATTAATAGATTCTTGATCGCGAGCTAATATTAAAAACGTTCAATGTGCCGTAAAATTCTCAAACGGAGAGATTCCATCTTTCCAGCAAAATAATAGATTCCTGATCGCGAGACAATATTAAAAACGTTCAATGTGCCGTCAAATCCTCAAACGGAGAGATTCCATCTTTCGAGCAAATTAATAGATTCCTGATCGCGAGCTAATATTAAAAACGTTCAATGTGCCGTAAAATTGTCAAACGGAGAGATTCCATCTTTCGAGCAAATTAATAGATTCCTGATCGCGAGCTAATATTAAAAACGTTCAATGTGCCGTAAAATTGTCAAACGGAGAGATTCCATCTTTCGAGCAAATTAATAGATTCCTGATCGCGAATTAATATTAAAAACGTTCAATGTGCCGTAAAATTCTCAAACGGAGAGATTCCATCTTTCGAGCAAATTAATAGATTGCTGATCGCGAGCTAAAATTAAAAACGTTCAATGTGCCGTAAAATTCTCAAACGGAGAGATTCCATCTTTCCAGCAAATTAATAGATTCCTGATCGCGAGCCAATATTAAAAACGTTCAATGTGCCGTAAAATTCTCAAACGGAGAGATTCCATCTTTCGAGCAAATTAATAGATTCCTGATCGCGAGCTAATATTAAAAACGTTCAATGTGCCGTAAAATTGTCAAACGGAGAGATTCCATCTTTCGAGCAAATTAATAGATTCCTGATCGCGAGCTAATATTAAAAACGTTCAATGTGCCGTAAAACCCTCAAACGCTGAGATTCCATCTTTCGAGCAATTTAATAGATTCCTGATCGCGAGCTAATATTAAAAACGTTCAATGTGCCGTAAAATTCTCAAACGGAGAGATTCCATCTTTCGAGCAATTTAATAGATTTGTGATCGCGAGCTAATATTAAAAACGTTCAATGTGCCGTAAAATTCTCAAACGGAGAGATTCCATCTTTCGAGCAAATTAATAGATTCCTGATCGCGAGCTAAAATTAAAAACGTTCAATGTGCCGTAAAATTCTCAAACGGAGAGATTCCATCTTTCGAGCAAATTAATAGATTCTTGATCGCGAGCTAAAATTAAAAACGTTCAATGTGCCGTAAAATTCTCAAACGGAGAGATTCCATGTTTCCAGCAAATTAATAGATTCCTGATCGCGAGCCAATATTAAAAACGTTCAATGTGCCGTGAAATTCTCAAACGGAGAGATTCCATCTTTCGAGCAAATTAATATATTCCTGATCGCGAGCTAATATTAAAAACGTTCAATGTGCCGTAAAATTGTCAAACGGAGAGATTCCATCTTTCGAGCAAATTAATAGATTCCTGATCGCGAGCTAATATTAAAAACGTTCAATGTGCCGTAAAATTGTCAAACGGAGAGATTCCATCTTTCGAGCAAATTAATAGATTCCTGATCGCGAATTAATATTAAAAACGTTCAATGTGCCGTAAAATTCTCAAACGGAGAGATTCCATCTTTCGAGCAAATTAATAGATTCTTGATCGCGAGGTAATATTAAAAACGTTCAATGTGCCGTCAAATTCTCAAACGGAGAGATTCCATCTTTCCAGCAAAATAATAGATTCCTGATCGCGAGCCAATATTAAAAACGTTCAATGTGCCGTCAAATTCTCAAACGGAGAGATTCCATCTTTCGAGCAAATTAATAGATTCCTGATCGCGAGCTAATATTAAAAACGTTCAATGTGCCGTCAAATTCTCAAACGGAGAGATTCCATCTTTCGAGCAAATTAATAGATTCCTGATCGCGAGCTAATATTAAAAACGTTCAATGTGCCGTAAAATTGTCAAACGGAGAGATTCCATCTTTCGAGCAAATTAATAGATTCCAGATCGCGAGCTAATATTAAAAACGTTCAATGTGCCGTAAAATTGTCAAACGGAGAGATTCCATCTTTGGAGCAATTTAATAGATTTCTGATCGCGAGCTAATATTAAAAACGTTCAATGTGCCGTAAAATTCTCAAACGGAGAGATTCCATCTTTCGAGCAAATTAATAGATTCTTGATCGCGAGCTAATATTAAAAACGTTCAATGTGCCGTAAAATTCTCAAACGGAGAGATTCCATCTTTCCAGCAAAATAATAGATTCCTGATCGCGAGCTAATATTAAAAACGTTCAATGTGCTGTAAAATCCTCAAACGGAGAGATTCCATCTTTGGAGCAATTTAATAGATTTCTGATGGCGAGCTAATATTAAAAACGTTCAATGTGCCGTAAAATTCTCAAACGGAGAGATTCCATCTTTGGATCAATTTAATAGATTTCTGATCGCGAGCTAATATTAAAAACGTTCAATGTGCCGTAAAATATTCTCAAACGGAGAGATTCCATCTTTCGAGCAAATTAATAGATTCTTGATCGCGAGCTAATATTAAAAACGTTCAATGTGCCGTAAAATTCTCAAACGGAGAGATTCCATCTTTCCAGCAAAATAATAGATTCCTGATCGCGAGCTAATATTAAAAACGTTCAATGTGCTGTAAAATCCTCAAACGGAGAGATTCCATCTTTCGAGCAATTAAATAGATTCCTGATCACGAACTAATATTAAAAACGTTCAATGTGCCGTAAAATTCTCAAACGGAGAGATTCCATCTTTCGAGCAATTTAATATATTTCTGATCGCGAGCTAATATTAAAAACGTTCAATGTGCCGTAAAATTCTCAAACGGAGAGATTCCATCTTTGGAGCAATTTAATAGATTTCTGATCGCGAGCTAATATTAAAAACGTTCAATGTGCCGTAAAATTCTCAAACGGAGAGATTCCATCTTTGGAGCAATTTAATAGATTTCTGATCGCGAGCTAATATTAAAAACGTTCAATGTGCCGTAAAATTCTCAAACGGAGAGATTCCATCTTTCGAGCAAATTAATAGATTCCTGATCGCGAGCTAATATTAAAAACGTTCAATGTGCCGTAAAATTCTCAAACGGAGAGATTCCATCTTTCGAGCAAATTAATTGATTCCTGATCGCGAGCTAATATTAAAAACGTTCAATGTGCCGTAAAATTCTCAAACGGAGAGATTCCATCTTTGGAGCAATTTAATATATTTCTGATCGCGAGCTAATATTAAAAACGTTCAATGTGCCGTAAAATTCTCAAACGGAGAGATTCCATCTTTCGAGCAAATTAATAGATTCCTGATCGCGAGCTAATATTAAAAACGTTCAATGTGCCGTAAAATTAGCAAACGGAGAGATTCCATCTTTCGAGCAAATTAATAGATTCCTGATCGCGAATTAATATTAAAAACGTTCAATGTGCCGTAAAATTGCCAAACGGAGAGATTCCATCTTTCGAGCAAATTAATAGATTCCAGATCGCGAGCTAATATTAAAAACGTTCAATGTGCCGTAAAATTGTCAAACGGAGAGATTCCATCTTTCGAGCAAATTAATAGATTCCTGATCGCGAATTAATATTAAAAACGTTCAATGTGCCGTAAAATTCTCAAACGGAGAGATTCCATCTTTCGAGCAAATTAATAGATTCCTGATCGCGAGCTAATATTAAAAACGTTCAAAGTGCCGTAAAATCCTCAAACGGAGAGCTTCCATCTTTCGAGCAATTAAATAGATTCCTGATCGCGAGCTAATATTAAAAACGTTCAATGTGCCGTAAAATTCTAAAACGGAGAGATTCCATCTTTCGAGCAATTTAATAGATTTCTGATCGCGAGCTAATATTAAAAACGTTCAATGTGCCGTAAAATTCTCAAACGGAGAGATTCCATCTTTCGAGCAAATTAATAGATTCTTGATCGCGAGCTAATATTAAAAACGTTCAATGTGCCATAAAATTCTCAAACGGAGAGATTCCATCTTTCCAGCAAAGTAATAGATTCCTGATCGCGAGCTAATATTAAAAACGTTCAATGTGCCGTAAAATTCTCAAACGGAGAGATTCCATCTTTCGAGCAATTTAATAGATTTGTGATCGCGAGCTAATATTAAAAACGTTCAATGTGCCGTAAAATTCTCAAACGGAGAGATTCCATCTTTCGAGCAAATTAATAGATTCCTGATCGCGAGCTAAAATTAAAAACGTTCAATGTGCCGTAAAATTCTCAAACGGAGAGATTCCATCTTTCGAGCAAATTAATAGATTCTTGATCGCGAGCTAAAATTAAAAACGTTCAATGTGCCGTAAAATTCTCAAACGGAGAGATTCCATCTTTCCAGCAAATTGATAGATTCCTGATCGCGAGCCAATATTAAAAACGTTCAATGTGCCGTGAAATTCTCAAACGGAGAGATTCCATCTTTCGAGCAAATTAATATATTCCTGATCGCGAGCTAATATTAAAAACGTTCAATGTGCCGTAAAATTGTCAAACGGAGAGATTCCATCTTTCGAGCAAATTAATAGATTCCTGATCGCGAGCTAATATTAAAAACGTTCAATGTGCCGTAAAATTGTCAAACGGAGAGATTCCATCTTTCGAGCAAATTAATAGATTCCTGATCGCGAATTAATATTAAAAACGTTCAATGTGCCGTAAAATTCTCAAACGGAGAGATTCCATCTTTCGAGCAAATTAATAGATTCTTGATCGCGAGGTAATATTAAAAACGTTCAATGTGCCGTAAAATTCTCAAACGGAGAGATTCCATCTTTCGAGCAAATTAATAGATTCTTGATCGCGAGGTAATATTAAAAACGTTCAATGTGCCGTAAAATCCTCAAACGCTGAGATTCCATCTTTCGAGCAATTAAATAGATTCCTGATCGCGAGCTAATATTAAAAACGTTCAATGTGCCGTAAAATCCTCAAACGGAGAGATTTCATCTTTCGAGCAATTTAATAGATTCCTGATCGCGAGCTAATATTAAAAACGTTCAATGTGCCGTAAAATCCTCAAACGGAGAGATTCCATCTTTCGAGCAATTTAATAGATTCCTGATCGCGAGCTAATATTAAAAACGTTCAATGTGCCGTAAAATTCTCAAACGGAGAGATTCCATCTTTCGAGCAATTTAATAGATTTGTGATCGCGAGCTAATATTAAAAACGTTCAATGTGCCGTAAAATTCTCAAACGGAGAGATTCCATCTTTCGAGCAAATTAATAGATTCCTGATCGCGAGCTAATATTAAAAACGTTCAATGTGCCGTCAAATTCTCAAACGGAGAGATTCCATCTTTCGAGCAAATTAATAGATTCCTGATCGCGAGCTAATATTAAAAACGTTCAATGTGCCGTAAAATTGTCAAACGGAGAGATTCCATCTTTCGAGCAAATTAATAGATTCCAGATCGCGAGCTAATATTAAAAACGTTCAATGTGCCGTAAAATTGTCAAACGGAGAGATTCCATCTTTGGAGCAATATAATAGATTTCTGATCGCGAGCTAATATTAAAAACGTTCAATGTGCCGTAAAATTCTCAAACGGAGAGATTCCATCTTTGGAGCAATTTAATAGATTTCTGATCGCGAGCTAATATTAAAAACGTTCAATGTGCCGTAAAATTCTCAAACGGAGAGATTCCATCTTTCGAGCAAATTAATAGATTCTTGATCGCGAGCTAATATTAAAAACGTTCAATGTGCCGTAAAATTCTCAAACGGAGAGATTCCATCTTTCCAGCAAAATAATAGATTCCTGATCGCGAGCTAATATTAAAAACGTTCAATGTGCTGTAAAATCCTCAAACGGAGAGATTCCATCTTTGGAGCAATTTAATAGATTTCTGATCGCGAGCTAATATTAAAAACGTTCAATGTGCCGTAAAATTCTCAAACGGAGAGATTCCATCTTTGGAGCAATTTAATAGATTTCTGATCGCGAGCTAATATTAAAAACGTTCAATGTGCCGTAAAATTCTCAAACGGAGAGATTCCATCTTTCGAGCAAATTAATAGATTCTTGATCGCGAGCTAATATTAAAAACGTTCAATGTGCCGTAAAATTCTCAAACGGAGAGATTCCATCTTTCCAGCAAAATAATAGATTCCTGATCGCGAGCTAATATTAAAAACGTTCAATGTGCTGTAAAATCCTCAAACGGAGAGATTCCATCTTTCGAGCAATTAAATAGATTCCTGATCACGAACTAATATTAAAAACGTTCAATGTGCCGTAAAATTCTCAAACGGAGAGATTCCATCTTTCGAGCAATTTAATATATTTCTGATCGCGAGCTAATATTAAAAACGTTCAATGTGCCGTAAAATTCTCAAACGGAGAGATTCCATCTTTCCAGCAAATTAATAGATTCCTGATCGCGAGCTAATATTAAAAACGTTCAATGTGCCGTAAAATTCTCAAACCGAGAGATTCCATCTTTGGAGCAATTTAATAGATTTCTGATCGCGAGCTAATATTAAAAACGTTCAATGTGCCGTAAAATTCTCAAACGGAGAGATTCCATCTTTCGAGCAAATTAATAGATTCTTGATCGCGACCTAATATTAAAAACGTTCAATGTGCCGTAAAATTCTCAAACGGAGAGATTCCATCTTTCCAGCAAAATAATAGATTCCTGATCGCGAGCCAATATTAAAAACGTTCAATGTGCCGTCAAATTCTCAAACGGAGAGATTCCATCTTTCGAGCAAATTAATAGATTCCTGATCGCGAGCTAATATTAAAAACGTTCAATGTGCCGTAAAATCCTCAAACGGAGAGATTCCATCTTTCGAGCAAATTAATAGATTCTTGATCGCGAGCTAATATTAAAAACGTTCAATGTGCTGTAAAATCCTCAAACGGAGAGATTCCATCTTTGGAGCAATTTAATAGATTTCTGATCGCGAGCTAATATTAAAAACGTTCAATGTGCCGTAAAATTCTCAAACGGAGAGATTCCATCTTTGGAGCAATTTAATAGATTTCTGATCGCGAGCTAATATTAAAAACGTTCAATGTGCCGTAAAATTCTCAAACGGAGAGATTCCATCTTTCGAGCAAATTAATAGATTCTTGATCGCGAGCTAATATTAAAAACGTTCAATGTGCCGTAAAATTCTCAAACGGAGAGATTCCATCTTTCAAGCAAAATAATAGATTCCTGATCGCGAGCTAATATTAAAAACGTTCAATGTGCTGTAAAATCCTCAAACGGAGAGATTCCATCTTTCGAGCAATTAAATAGATTCCTGATCACGAACTAATATTAAAAACGTTCAATGTGCCGTAAAATTCTCAAACGGAGAGATTCCATCTTTCGAGCAATTTAATAGATTTCTGATCGCGAGCTAATATTAAAAACGTTCAATGTGCCGTAAAATTCTCAAACGGAGAGATTCCATCTTTCCAGCAAATTAATAGATTCCTGATCGCGAGCTAATATTAAAAACGTTCAATGTGCCGTAAAATTCTCAAACCGAGAGATTCCATCTTTGGAGCAATTTAATAGATTTCTGATCGCGAGCTAATATTAAAAACGTTCAATGTGCCGTAAAATTCTCAAACGGAGAGATTCCATCTTTCGAGCAAATTAATAGATTCTTGATCGCGACCTAATATTAAAAACGTTCAATGTGCCGTAAAATTCTCAAACGGAGAGATTCCATCTTTCCAGCAAAATAATAGATTCCTGATCGCGAGCCAATATTAAAAACGTTCAATGTGCCGTCAAATTCTCAAACGGAGAGATTCCATCTTTCGAGCAAATTAATAGATTCCTGATCGCGAGCTAATATTAAAAACGTTCAATGTGCCGTAAAATCCTCAAACGGAGAGATTCCATCTTTCGAGCAAATTAATAGATTCCTGATCGCTAGCTAAAATTAAAAACGTTCAATGTGCCGTAAAATTCTCAAACGGAGAGATTCCATCTTTGGAGCAATTTAATAGATTTCTGATCGCGAGCTAATATTAAAAACGTTCAATGTGCGGTAAAATTCTCAAACGGAGAGATTCCATCTTTGGAGCAATTTAATAGATTTCTGATCGCGAGCTAATATTAAAAACGTTCAATGTGCCGTAAAATTCTCAAACGGAGAGATTCCATCTTTCCAGCAAATTAATAGATTCCTGATCGCGAGCTAATATTAAAAACGTTCAATGTGCCGTAAAATTCTCAAACGGAGAGATTCCATCTTTCGAGCAAATTAATAGATTCCTGATCGCGAGCTAATATTAAAAACGTTCAATGTGCCGTAAAATTCTCAAACGGAGAGATTCCATCTTTGGAGCAATTTAATAGATTTCTGATCGCGAGCTAATATTAAAAACGTTCAATGTGCCGTAAAATTCTCAAACGGAGAGATTCCATCTTTCGAGCAAATTAATAGATTCCTGATCGCGAGCTAATATTAAAAACGTTCAATGTGCCGTAAAATTGGCAAACGGAGAGATTCCATCTTTCGAGCAAATTAATAGATTCCTGATCGCGAATTAATATTAAAAACGTTCAATGTGCCGTAAAATTGCCAAACGGAGAGATTCCATCTTTCGAGCAAATTAATAGATTCCAGATCGCGAGCTAATATTAAAAACGTTCAATGTGCCGTAAAATTGTCAAACGGAGAGATTCCATCTTTCGAGCAAATTAATAGATTCCTGATCGCGAATTAATATTAAAAACGTTCAATGTGCCGTAAAATTCTCAAACGGAGAGATTCCATCTTTCGAGCAAATTAATAGATTCCTGATCGCGAGCTAATATTAAAAACGTTCAAAGTGCCGTAAAATCCTCAAACGGAGAGCTTCCATCTTTCGAGCAATTAAATAGATTCCTGATCGCGAGCTAATATTAAAAACGTTCAATGTGCCGTAAAATTCTAAAACGGAGAGATTCCATCTTTCGAGCAATTTAATAGATTTCTGATCGCGAGCTAATATTAAAAACGTTCAATGTGCCGTAAAATTCTCAAACGGAGAGATTCCATCTTTCGAGCAAATTAATAGATTCTTGATCGCGAGCTAATATTAAAAACGTTCAATGTGCCATAAAATTCTCAAACGGAGAGATTCCATCTTTCCAGCAAAGTAATAGATTCCTGATCGCGAGCTAATATTAAAAACGTTCAATGTGCCGTAAAATTCTCAAACGGAGAGATTCCATCTTTCGAGCAATTTAATAGATTTGTGATCGCGAGCTAATATTAAAAACGTTCAATGTGCCGTAAAATTCTCAAACGGAGAGATTCCATCTTTCGAGCAAATTAATAGATTCCTGATCGCGAGCTAAAATTAAAAACGTTCAATGTGCCGTAAAATTCTCAAACGGAGAGATTCCATCTTTCGAGCAAATTAATAGATTCTTGATCGCGAGCTAAAATTAAAAACGTTCAATGTGCCGTAAAATTCTCAAACGGAGAGATTCCATCTTTCCAGCAAATTAATAGATTCCTGATCGCGAGCCAATATTAAAAACGTTCAATGTGCCGTGAAATTCTCAAACGGAGAGATTCCATCTTTCGAGCAAATTAATAGATTCCTGATCGCGAGCCAATATTAAAAACGTTCAATGTGCCGTCAAATTCTCAAACGGAGAGATTCCATCTTTCGAGCAAATTAATAGATTCCTGATTCGCGAGCTAATATTAAAAACGTTCAATGTGCCGTAACATTCTCAAACGGAGAGATTCCATCTTTCGAGGAAATTAATAGATTCCTGATCGCGAGCTAATATTAAAAACGTTCAATGTGCCGTAAAATCCTCAAACGGAGAGATTCCATCTTTCGAGCAAATTAATAGATTCCTGATCGCGAGCCAATATTAAAAACGTTCAATGTGCCGTCAAATTCTCAAACGGAGAGATTCCATCTTTCGAGCAAATTAATAGATTCCTGATTCGCGAGCTAATATTAAAAACGTTCAATGTGCCGTAACATTCTCAAACGGAGAGATTCCATCTTTCGAGGAAATTAACAGATTCCTGATCGCGAGCTAATATTAAAAACGTTCAATGTGCCGTAAAATCCTCAAACGGAGAGATTCCATCTTTCGAGCAAATTAATAGATTCCTGATCGCTAGCTAAAATTAAAAACGTTCAATGTGCCGTAAAATTCTCAAATGGAGAGATTCCATCTTTGGAGCAATTTAATAGATTTCTGATCGCGAGCTAATATTAAAAACGTTCAATGTGCCGTAAAATTCTCAAACGGAGAGATTCCATCTTTGGAGCAATTTAATAGATTTCTGATCGCGAGCTAATATTAAAAACGTTCAATGTGCCGTAAAATTCTCAAACGGAGAGATTCCATCTTTCGAGCAAATTAATAGATTCCTGATCGCGAGCTAATATTAAAAACGTTCAATGTGCCGTAAAATTCTCAAACGGAGAGATTCCATCTTTCGAGCAAATTAATAGATTCCTGATCGCGAGCTAATATTAAAAACGTTCAATGTGCCGTAAAATTCTCAAACGGAGAGATTCCATCTTTGGAGCAATTTAATAGATTTCTGATCGCGAGCTAATATTAAAAACGTTCAATGTGCCGTAAAATTCTCAAACGGAGAGATTCCATCTTTCGAGCAAATTAATAGATTCCTGATCGCGAGCTAATATTAAAAACGTTCAATGTGCCGTAAAATTGGCAAACGGAGAGATTCCATCTTTCGAGCAAATTAATAGATTCCTGATCGCGAATTAATATTAAAAACGTTCAATGTGCCGTAAAATTGCCAAACGGAGAGATTCCATCTTTCGAGCAAATTAATAGATTCCAGATCGCGAGCTAATATTAAAAACGTTCAATGTGCCGTAAAATTGTCAAACGGAGAGATTCCATCTTTCGAGCAAATTAATAGATTCCTGATCGCGAATTAATATTAAAAACGTTCAATGTGCCGTAAAATTCTCAAACGGAGAGATTCCATCTTTCGAGCAAATTAATAGATTCCTGATCGCGAGCTAATATTAAAAACGTTCAAAGTGCCGTAAAATCCTCAAACGGAGAGCTTCCATCTTTCGAGCAATTAAATAGATTCCTGATCGCGAGCTAATATTAAAAACGTTCAATGTGCCGTAAAATTCTAAAACGGAGAGATTCCATCTTTCGAGCAATTTAATAGATTTCTGATCGCGAGCTAATATTAAAAACGTTCAATGTGCCGTAAAATTCTCAAACGGAGAGATTCCATCTTTCGAGCAATTTAATAGATTTGTGATCGCGAGCTAATATTAAAAACGTTCAATGTGCCGTAAAATTCTCAAACGGAGAGATTCCATCTTTCGAGCAAATTAATAGATTCCTGATCGCGAGCTAAAATTAAAAACGTTCAATGTGCCGTAAAATTCTCAAACGGAGAGATTCCATCTTTCGAGCAAATTAATAGATTCTTGATCGCGAGCTAAAATTAAAAACGTTCAATGTGCCGTAAAATTCTCAAACGGAGAGATTCCATCTTTCCAGCAAATTAATAGATTCCTGATCGCGAGCCAATATTAAAAACGTTCAATGTGCCGTGAAATTCTCAAACGGAGAGATTCCATCTTTCGAGCAAATTAATATATTCCTGATCGCGAGCTAATATTAAAAACGTTCAATGTGCCGTAAAATTGTCAAACGGAGAGATTCCATCTTTCGAGCAAATTAATAGATTCCTGATCGCGAGCTAATATTAAAAACGTTCAATGTGCCGTAAAATTGTCAAACGGAGAGATTCCATCTTTCGAGCAAATTAATAGATTCCTGATCGCGAATTAATATTAAAAACGTTCAATGTGCCGTAAAATTCTCAAACGGAGAGATTCCATCTTTCGAGCAAATTAATAGATTCTTGATCGCGAGGTAATATTAAAAACGTTCAATGTGCCGTAAAATTCTCAAACGGAGAGATTCCATTTTTCCAGCAAAATAATAGATTCCTGATCGCGAGCCAATATTAAAAACGTTCAATGTGCCGTCAAATTCTCAAACGGAGAGATTCCATCTTTCGAGCAAATTAATAGATTCTTGATCGCGAGCTAACATTAAAAACGTTCAATGTGCTGTAAAATTCTCAAACGGAGAGATTCCATCTTTCCAGCAAATTATTAGATTCCTGATCGCGAGCCAATATTAAAAACGTTCAATGTGCCGTGAAATTCTCAAACGGAGAGATTCCATCTTTCGAGCAAATTAATATATTCCTGATCGCGAGCTAATATTAAAAACGTTCAATGTGCCGTAAAATTCTCAAACGGAGAGATTCCATCTTTCGAGCAAATTAATAGATTCCTGATCGCGAGCTAATATTAAAAACGTTCAATGTGCCGTAAAATCCTCAAACGGAGAGATTCCATCTTTGGAGCAATTTAATAGATTTCTGATCGCGAGCTAATATTAAAAACGTTCAATGTGCCGTAAAATTCTCAAACGGAGAGATTCCATCTTTGGAGCAATTTAATAGATTTCTGATCGCGAGCTAATATTAAAAACGTTCAATGTGCCGTAAAATTCTCAAACGGAGAGATTCCATCTTTCGAGCAAATTAATAGATTCTTGATCGCGAGCTAATATTAAAAACGTTCAATGTGCCGTAAAATTCTCAAACGGAGAGATTCCATCTTTCCAGCAAAATAATAGATTCCTGATCGCGAGCCAATATTAAAAACGTTCAATGTGCCGTCAAATTCTCAAACGGAGAGATTCCATCTTTCGAGCAAATTAATAGATTCCTGATCGCGAGCTAATATTAAAAACGTTCAATATGCCGTAAAATTGTCAAACGGAGAGATTCCATCTTTCGAGCAAATTAATAGATTCCTGATCGCGAGCTAATATTAAAAACGTTCAATGTGCCGTAAAATTCTCAAACGGAGAGATTCCATCTTTCGAGCAATTTAATAGATTTCTGATCGCGAGCTAATATTAAAAACGTTCAATGTGCCGTAAAATTCTGAAACGGAGAGATTCCATCTTTCGAGCAAATTAATAGATTCTTGATCGCGAGCTAATATTAAAAACGTTCAATGTGCCGTAAAATTCTCAAACGGAGAGATTCCATCTTTCCAGCAAAATAATAGATTCCTGATCGCGAGCCAATATTAAAAACGTTCAATGTGCCGTCAAATTCTCAAACGGAGAGATTCCATCTTTCGAGCAAATTAATAGATTCCTGATTCGCGAGCTAATATTAAAAACGTTCAATGTGCCGTAAAATTCTCAAACGGAGAGATTCCATCTTTCGAGGAAATTAATAGATTCCTGATCGCGAGCTAATATTAAAAACGTTCAATGTGCCGTAAAATCCTCAAACGGAGAGATTCCATCTTTCGAGCAAATTAATAGATTCCTGATCGCAAGCTAAAATTAAAAACGTTCAATGTGCCGTAAAATTCCCAAACGGAGAGATTCCATCTTTCGAGGAAATTAATAGATTCCTGATCGCGAGCTAATATTAAAAACGTTCAATGTGCCGTAAAATCCTCAAACGGAGAGATTCCATCTTTCGAGCAATTTAATAGATTCCTGATCGCGAGCTAATATTAAAAACGTTCAATGTGCCCTAAAATTCTCAAACGGAGAGATTCCATCTTTCGAGCAATTTAATAGATATAGTGTGTTAATAGATATAGCGAGCTAATATTAAAAACGTTCAATGTGCCGTAAAATTCTCAAACGGAGAGATTCCATCTTTCGAGCAAATTAATAGATTGCTGATCGCGAGCTAAAATTAAAAACGTTCAATGTGCCGTAAAATTCTCAAAGGAGAGATTCCATCTTTCCAGCAAATTAATAGATTCCTGATCGCGAGCCAATATTAAAAACGTTCAATGTGCCGTCAAATTCTCAAACGGAGAGATTCCATCTTTCGAGCAAATTAATAGATTCCTGATCGCGAGCTAATATTAAAAACGTTCAATGTGCCGTAAAATCCTCAAACGGAGAGATTCCATCTTTCGAGCAATTTAATAGATTCCTGATCGCGAGCTAATATTAAAAACGTTCAATGTGCCGTAAAATTCTCAAACGGAGAGATTCCATCTTTCGAGCAATTTAATAGATATAGTGTGCTAATAGATATAGCGAGCTAATATTAAAAACGTTCAATGTGCCGTAAAATTCTCAAACGGAGAGATTCCATCTTTCGAGCAAATTAATAGATTGCTGATCGCGAGCTAAAATTAAAAACGTTCAATGTGCCGTAAAATTCTCAAACGGAGAGATTCCATCTTTCCAGCAAATTAATAGATTCCTGATCGCGAGCCAATATTAAAAACGTTCAATGTGCCGTCAAATTCTCAAACGGAGAGATTCCATCTTTCGAGCAAATTAATAGATTCCTGATCGCGAGCTAATATTAAAAACGTTCAATGTGCCGTAAAATTGTCAAACGGAGAGATTCCATCTTTCGAGCAAATTAATAGATTCCTGATCGCGAATTAATATTAAAAACGTTCAATGTGCCGTAAAATTGTCAAACGGAGAGATTCCATCTTTCGAGCAAATTAAAAGATTCCTGATCGCGAGCTAATATTAAAAACGTTCAATGTGCCGTAAAATTCTCAAACGGAGAGATTCCATCTTTGGAGCAATTTAATAGATTTCTGATCGCGAGCTAATATTAAAAACGTTCAATGTGCCGTAAAATTCTCAAACGGAGAGATTCCATCTTTCGAGCAATTTAATAGATTTCTGATCGCGAGCTAATATTAAAAACGTTCAATGTGCCGTAAAATTCTCAAACGGAGAGATTCCATCTTTCCAGCAAATTAATAGATTCCTGATCGCGAGCTAATATTAAAAACGTTCAATGTGCCGTAAAATTGTCAAACGGAGAGATTCCATCTTTCCAGCAAATTAATAGATTCCTGATCGCGAGCTAATATTAAAAACGTTCAATGTGCCGTAAAATTCTCAAACGGAGAGATTCCATCTTTCGAGCAATTTAATAGATTTCTGATCGCGAGCTAATATTAAAAACGTTCAATGTGCCGTAAAATTCTCAAACGGAGAGATTCCATCTTTCCAGCAAATTAATAGATTCCTGATCGCGAGCTAATATTAAAAACGTTCAATATGCCGTAAAATTGTCAAACGGAGAGATTCCATCTTTCGAGCAAATTAATAGATTCCTGATCGCGAGCTAATATTAAAAACGTTCAATGTGCCGTAAAATTCTCAAACGGAGAGATTCCATCTTTCGAGCAATTTAATAGATTTCTGATCGCGAGCTAATATTAAAAACGTTCAATGTGCCGTCAAATTCTCAAACGGAGAGATTCCATCTTTCGAGCAAATTAATAGATTCCTGATTCGCGAGCTAATATTAAAAACGTTCAATGTGCCGTAAAATTCTCAAACGGAGAGATTCCATCTTTCGAGGAAATTAATAGATTCCTGATCGCGAGCTAATATTAAAAACGTTCAATGTGCCGTAAAATCCTCAAACGGAGAGATTCCATCTTTCGAGCAAATTAATAGATTCCTGATCGCAAGCTAAAATTAAAAACGTTCAATGTGCCGTAAAATTCCCAAACGGAGAGATTCCATCTTTCGAGGAAATTAATAGATTCCTGATCGCGAGCTAATATTAAAAACGTTCAATGTGCCGTAAAATCCTCAAACGGAGAGATTCCATCTTTCGAGCAAATTAATAGATTCCTGATCGCGAGCTAATATTAAAAACGTTCAATGTGCCGTAAAATTCTCAAACGGAGAGATTCCATCTTTCGAGCAATTTAATAGATTTCTGATCGCGAGCTAATATTAAAAACGTTCAATGTGCCGTAAAATTCTGAAACGGAGAGATTCCATCTTTCGAGCAAATTAATAGATTCTTGATCGCGAGCTAATATTAAAAACGTTCAATGTGCCGTAAAATTCTCAAACGGAGAGATTCCATCTTTCCAGCAAAATAATAGATTCCTGATCGCGAGCCAATATTAAAAACGTTCAATGTGCCGTCAAATTCTCAAACGGAGAGATTCCATCTTTCGAGCAAATTAATAGATTCCTGATTCGCGAGCTAATATTAAAAACGTTCAATGTGCCGTAAAATTCTCAAACGGAGAGATTCCATCTTTCGAGGAAATTAATAGATTCCTGATCGCGAGCTAATATTAAAAACGTTCAATGTGCCGTAAAATCCTCAAACGGAGAGATTCCATCTTTCGAGCAAATTAATAGATTCCTGATCGCAAGCTAAAATTAAAAACGTTCAATGTGCCGTAAAATTCCCAAACGGAGAGATTCCATCTTTCGAGGAAATTAATAGATTCCTGATCGCGAGCTAATATTAAAAACGTTCAATGTGCCGTAAAATCCTCAAACGGAGAGATTCCATCTTTCGAGCAATTTAATAGATTCCTGATCGCGAGCTAATATTAAAAACGTTCAATGTGCCCTAAAATTCTCAAACGGAGAGATTCCATCTTTCGAGCAATTTAATAGATATAGTGTGTTAATAGATATAGCGAGCTAATATTAAAAACGTTCAATGTGCCGTAAAATTCTCAAACGGAGAGATTCCATCTTTCGAGCAAATTAATAGATTGCTGATCGCGAGCTAAAATTAAAAACGTTCAATGTGCCGTAAAATTCTCAAAGGAGAGATTCCATCTTTCCAGCAAATTAATAGATTCCTGATCGCGAGCCAATATTAAAAACGTTCAATGTGCCGTCAAATTCTCAAACGGAGAGATTCCATCTTTCGAGCAAATTAATAGATTCCTGATCGCGAGCTAATATTAAAAACGTTCAATGTGCCGTAAAATCCTCAAACGGAGAGATTCCATCTTTCGAGCAATTTAATAGATTCCTGATCGCGAGCTAATATTAAAAACGTTCAATGTGCCGTAAAATTCTCAAACGGAGAGATTCCATCTTTCGAGCAATTTAATAGATATAGTGTGCTAATAGATATAGCGAGCTAATATTAAAAAACGTTCAATGTGCCGTAAAATTCTCAAACGGAGAGATTCCATCTTTCGAGCAAATTAATAGATTGCTGATCGCGAGCTAAAATTAAAAACGTTCAATGTGCCGTAAAATTCTCAAACGGAGAGATTCCATCTTTCCAGCAAATTAATAGATTCCTGATCGCGAGCCAATATTAAAAACGTTCAATGTGCCGTCAAATTCTCAAACGGAGAGATTCCATCTTTCGAGCAAATTAATAGATTCCTGATCGCGAGCTAATATTAAAAACGTTCAATGTGCCGAAAAATTGTCAAACGGAGAGATTCCATCTTTCGAGCAAATTAATAGATTCCTGATCGCGAATTAATATTAAAAACGTTCAATGTGCCGTAAAATTGTCAAACGGAGAGATTCCATCTTTCGAGCAAATTAAAAGATTCCTGATCGCGAGCTAATATTAAAAACGTTCAATGTGCCGTAAAATTCTCAAACGGAGAGATTCCATCTTTGGAGCAATTTAATAGATTTCTGATCGCGAGCTAATATTAAAAACGTTCAATGTGCCGTAAAATTCTCAAACGGAGAGATTCCATCTTTCGAGCAATTTAATAGAATTCTGATCGCGAGCTAATATTAAAAACGTTCAATGTGCCGTAAAATTCTCAAACGGAGAGATTCCATCTTTCCAGCAAATTAATAGATTCCTGATCGCGAGCTAATATTAAAAACGTTCAATGTGCCGTAAAATTGTCAAACGGAGAGATTCCATCTTTCCAGCAAATTAATAGATTCCTGATCGCGAGCTAATATTAAAAACGTTCAATGTGCCGTAAAATTCTCAAACGGAGAGATTCCATCTTTCGAGCAATTTAATAGATTTCTGATCGCGAGCTAATATTAAAAACGTTCAATGTGCCGTAAAATTCTCAAACGGAGAGATTCCATCTTTCCAGCAAATTAATAGATTCCTGATCGCGAGCTAATATTAAAAACGTTCAATATGCCGTAAAATTGTCAAACGGAGAGATTCCATCTTTCGAGCAAATTAATAGATTCCTGATCGCGAGCTAATATTAAAAACGTTCAATGTGCCGTAAAATTCTCAAACGGAGAGATTCCATCTTTCGAGCAATTTAATAGATTTCTGATCGCGAGCTAATATTAAAAACGTTCAATGTGCCGTCAAATTCTCAAACGGAGAGATTCCATCTTTCGAGCAAATTAATAGATTCCTGATTCGCGAGCTAATATTAAAAACGTTCAATGTGCCGTAAAATTCTCAAACGGAGAGATTCCATCTTTCGAGGAAATTAATAGATTCCTGATCGCGAGCTAATATTAAAAACGTTCAATGTGCCGTAAAATCCTCAAACGGAGAGATTCCATCTTTCGAGCAAATTAATAGATTCCTGATCGCAAGCTAAAATTAAAAACGTTCAATGTGCCGTAAAATTCCCAAACGGAGAGATTCCATCTTTCGAGGAAATTAATAGATTCCTGATCGCGAGCTAATATTAAAAACGTTCAATGTGCCGTAAAATCCTCAAACGGAGAGATTCCATCTTTCGAGCAATTTAATAGATTCCTGATCGCGAGCTAATATTAAAAACGTTCAATGTGCCCTAAAATTCTCAAACGGAGAGATTCCATCTTTCGAGCAATTTAATAGATATAGTGTGTTAATAGATATAGCGAGCTAATATTAAAAACGTTCAATGTGCCGTAAAATTCTCAAACGGAGAGATTCCATCTTTCGAGCAAATTAATAGATTGCTGATCGCGAGCTAAAATTAAAAACGTTCAATGTGCCGTAAAATTCTCAAAGGAGAGATTCCATCTTTCCAGCAAATTAATAGATTCCTGATCGCGAGCCAATATTAAAAACGTTCAATGTGCCGTCAAATTCTCAAAAGGAGAGATTCCATCTTTCGAGCAAATTAATAGATTCCTGATCGCGAGCTAATATTAAAAACGTTCAATGTGCCGTAAAATCCTCAAACGGAGAGATTCCATCTTTCGAGCAATTTAATAGATTCCTGATCGCGAGCTAATATTAAAAACGTTCAATGTGCCGTAAAATTCTCAAACGGAGAGATTCCATCTTTCGAGCAATTTAATAGATATAGTGTGCTAATAGATATAGCGAGCTAATATTAAAAACGTTCAATGTGCCGTAAAATTCTCAAACGGAGAGATTCCATCTTTCGAGCAATTTAATAGATTTCTGATCGCGAGCTAATATTAAAAACGTTCAATGTGCCGTAAAATTCTCAAACGGAGAGATTCCATCTTTCCAGCAAATTAATAGATTCCTGATCGCGAGCTAATATTAAAAACGTTCAATGTGCCGTAAAATTCTCAAACGGAGAGATTCCATCTTTGGAGCAATTTAATAGATTTCTGATCGCGAGCTAATATTAAAAACGTTCAATGTGCCGTAAAATTCTCAAACGGAGAGATTCCATCTTTCGAGCAAATTAATAGATTCTTGATCGCGAGCTAATATTAAAAACGTTCAATGTGCCGTAAAATTCTCAAACGGAGAGATTCCATCTTTCCAGCAAAATAATAGATTCCTGATCGCGAGCCAATATTAAAAACGTTCAATGTGCCGTCAAATTCTCAAACGGAGAGATTCCATCTTTCGAGCAAATTAATAGATTCCTGATCGCGAGCTAATATTAAAAACGTTCAATGTGCCGTAAAATTCTCAAACGGAGAGATTCCATCTTTCCAGCAAATTAATAGATTCCTGATCGCGAGCTAATATTAAAAACGTTCAATGTGCCGTAAAATTCTCAAACGGAGAGATTCCATCTTTGGAGCAATTTAATAGATTTCTGATCGCGAGCTAATATTAAAAACGTTCAATGTGCCGTAAAATTCTCAAACGGAGAGATTCCATCTTTCGAGCAAATTAATAGATTCTTGATCGCGAGCTAATATTAAAAACGTTCAATGTGCCGTAAAAATTCTCAAACGGAGAGATTCCATCTTTCCAGCAAAATAATAGATTCCTGATCGCGAGCCAATATTAAAAACGTTCAATGTGCCGTCAAATTCTCAAACGGAGAGATTCCATCTTTCGAGCAAATTAATAGATTCCTGATCGCGAGCTAATATTAAAAACGTTCAATGTGCCGTAAAATCCTCAAACGGAGAGATTCCATCTTTCGAGCAATTAAATAGATTCCTGATCACGAACTAATATTAAAAACGTTCAATGTGCCGTAAAATTCTCAAACGGAGAGATTCCATCTTTCGAGCAATTTAATAGATTTCTGATCGCGAGCTAATATTAAAAACGTTCAATGTGCCGTTAAAATTCTCAAACGGAGAGATTCCATCTTTCCAGCAAATTAATAGATTCCTGATCGCGAGCTAATATTAAAAACGTTCAATGTGCCGTAAAATTCTCAAACGGAGAGATTCCATCTTTGGAGCAATTTAATAGATTTCTGATCGCGAGCTAATATTAAAAACGTTCAATGTGCCGTAAAATTCTCAAACGGAGAGATTCCATCTTTGGAGCAATTTAATAGATTTCTGATCGCGAGCTAATATTAAAAACGTTCAATGTGCCGTAAAATTCTCAAACGGAGAGATTCCATCTTTCGAGCAAATTAATAGATTCTTGATCGCGAGCTAATATTAAAAACGTTCAATGTGCCCGTAAAATTCTCAAACGGAGAGATTCCATCTTTCGAGCAAATTAATAGATTCCTGATCGCGAGCTAAAATTAAAAACGTTCAATGTGCCGTAAAATTCTCAAACGGAGAGATTCCATCTTTCGAGCAAATTAATAGATTCTTGATCGCGAGCTAAAATTAAAAACGTTCAATGTGCCGTAAAATTCTCAAACGGAGAGATTCCATCTTTCCAGCAAATTAATAGATTCCTGATCGCGAGCTAATATTAAAAACGTTTCAATGTGCCGTAAAATTGTCAAACGGAGAGATTCCATCTTTCCAGCAAATTAATAGATTCCTGATCGCGAATTAATATTAAAAACGTTCAATGTGCCGTAAAATTCTCAAACGGAGAGATTCCATCTTTCGAGCAAATTAATAGATTCTGGATCGCGAAGGTAATATTAAAAACGTTCAATGTGCCGTAAAATTCTCAAACGGAGAGATTCCATCTTTCCAGCAAAATAATAGATTCCTGATCGCGAGCCAATATTAAAAACGTTCAATGTGCCGTCAAATTCTCAAACGGAGAGATTCCATCTTTCGAGCAAATTAATAGATTCCTGATCGCGAGCTAATATTAAAAACGTTCAATGTGCCGTAAAAATTGTCAAACGGAGAGATTCTCATCTTTCGAGCAAATTAAGAGATTCCTGATCGCGAGCTAATATTAAAAACGTTCAATGTGCCGTAAAATTGTCAAACGGAGAGATTCCATCTTTTCGAGCAAATTAATAGATTCCTGATCGCGAATTAATATTAAAAACGTTCAATGTGCCGTAAAATTGTCAAACGGAGAGATTCATCTTTTCGAGCAAATTAATAGATTCCTGATCGCGAGCTAATATTAAAAACGTTCAATGTGCCGTAAAATTCTAAAAACGGAGAGATTCCATCTTTCGAGCAATTTAATAGATTTCTGATCGCGAGCTAATATTAAAAACGTTCAATGTGCCGTAAAATTCTCAAACGGAGAGATTCCATCTTTCGAGCAGAATTAATAGATTCTTGATCACGAGCTAATATTAAAAACGTTCAATGTGCCCGTAAAATTCTCAAACGGAGAGATTCCATCTTTCCAGCAAAATAATAGATTCCTGATCGCGAGCCAATATTAAAAACGTTCAATGTGCCGTCAAATTCTCAAACGGAGAGATCTCCATCTTTCGAGCAAATTAATAGATTCCTGATCGCGAGCTAATATTAAAAACGTTCAATGTGCCGTAAAATTGTCAAACGGAGAGATTACATCTTTCGAGCAAATTAATAGATTCCTGATCGCGAGCTAATATTAAAAACGTTCAATGTGCCGTAAAATTGTCAAACGGAGAGATTCCATCCTTTCGAGCAAATTAATAGATTCCTGATCGCGAATTAATATTAAAAAACGTTCCAATGTGCCGTAAAATTCTCAAACGGAGAGATTCCATCTTTCGAGCAAATTAATAGATTCCTGATCGCGAGCTAATATTAAAAACGGTTCAATGTGCCGTAAAATTCTCAAACGGAGAGATTCCATCTTTCCAGCAAATTAATACGATTCCTGATCGGCGAGCTAATATTAAAAACGTTCAATGTGCCCGTAAAATTCTCAAAACGGAGAGATTCCATCTTTCCAGCAAATTAATAGATTCCTGATCGCGAGCTAATATTAAAAAACGTTCAATGTGCCGTAAAATTCTCAAACGGAGAGATTCCATCTTTGGAGCAATTTAATAGATTTCTGATCGCGAGCTAATATTAAAAACGTTCAATGTGCCGTAAAATTCTCAAACGGAGAGATTCCATCTTTCCAGCAAATTAATAGATTCCTGATCGCGAGCTAATATTAAAAACGTTCAATGTGCCGTAAAATTCTCAAACGGAGAGATTCCATCTTTGGAGCAATTTAATAGATTTCTGATCGCGAGCTAATATTAAAAACGTTCAATGTGCCGTAAAATTCTCAAACGGAGAGATTCCATCTTTCCAGCAAATTAATAGATTCCTGATCGCGAGCTAATATTAAAAACGTTCAATGTGCCGTAAAATTCTCAAACGGAGAGATTCCATCTTTGGAGCAATTTAATAGATTTCTGATCGCGAGCTAATATTAAAAACGTTCAATGTGCCGTAAAATTCTCAAACGGAGAGATTCCATCTTTGGAGCAATTTAATAGATTCTGATCGCGAGCTAATATTAAAAACGTTCAATGTGCCGTAAAATTCTCAAACGGAGAGATTCCATCTTTCGAGCAAATTAATAGATTCTTGATCGCGAGCTAATATTAAAAACGTTCAATGTGCCGTAAAATTCTCAAACGGAGAGATTCCATCTTTCGAGCAAATTAATAGATTCCTGATCGCGAGCTAAAATTAAAAACGTTCAATGTGCCGTAAAATTCTCAAACGGAGAGATTCCATCTTTCGAGCAAATTAATAGATTCTTGATCGCGAGCTAAAATTAAAAACGTTCAATGTGCCGTAAAAATTCTCAAACGGAGAGATTCCATCTTTCCAGCAAATTAATAGATTCCTGATCGCGAGGGTAATATTAAAAACGTTCAATGTGCCGTAAAATTCTCAAACGGAGAGATTCCATCTTTCCAGCAAAATAATAGATTCCTGATCGCGAAGCCAATATTAAAAACGTTCAATGTGCCGTCAAAATCTCTCAAACGGAGAGATTCCATCTTTCGAGCAAATTAATAGATTCCTGATCGCGAGCTAATATTAAAAACGTTCAATGTGCCGTAAAATTGTCAAACGGAGAGATTCCATCTTTCGAGCAAATTAATAGATTCCAGATCGCGAGCTAATATTAAAAACGTTCAATGTGCCGTAAAATTGTCAAACGGAGAGAGATTCCATCTTTCGAGCAAATTAATAGATTCCTGATCGCGAATTAATATTAAAAACGTTCAATGTGCAGTAAAATTCTCAAACGGAGAGATTCCATCTTTCGAGCAAATTATAGATTCCTGATCGCGAGCTAATATTAAAAAACGTTCAAATTGCCGTAAAATCCTCAAACGGAGAGCTTCCATCTTTCGAGCAATTAGAATAGATTCCTGATCGCGAGCTAATATTAAAAACGTTCAATGTGCCGTAAAATTCTAAAACGGAGAGATTCCATCTTTCGAGCAATTTAATAGATTTCTGATCGCGAGCTAATATTAAAAAACGTTCAATGTGCCGTAAAATTCTCAAACGGAGAGATTCCATCTTTCGAGCAAATTAATAGATTCTTGATCGCGAGCTAATATTAAAAACGTTCAATGTGCCGTAAAATTCTCAAACGGAGAGATTCCATCTTTCCAGCAAAATAATAGATTCCTGATCGCGAGCCAATATTAAAAACGTTCAATGTGCCGTCAAATTCTCAAACGGAGAGATTCCATCTTTCGAGCAAATTAATAGATTCCTGATCGCGAGCTAATATTAAAAACGTGAAATGTGCCGTAAAATTGTCAAACGGAGAGATTCCATCTTTCGAGCAAATTAATAGATTCCTGATCGCGAGCTAATATTAAAAACGTTCAATGTGCCGTAAAATTGTCAAACGGAGAGATTCCATCTTTCGAGCAAATTAATAGATTCCTGATCGCGAGCTAATATTAAAAACGTTCAATGTGCCGTAAAATTCTCAACGGAGAGATTCCATCTTTCGAGCAAATTAATAGATTCCTGATCGCGAATTAATATTAAAAACGTTCAATGTGCCGTAAAATTCTCAAACGGAGAGATTCCATCTTTCGAGCAAATTAATAGATTCCTGATCGCGAGCTAATATTAAAAACGTTCAAATTGCCGTAAAATCCTCAAACGGAGAGCTTCCATCTTTCGAGCAATTAAATAGATTCCTGATCGCGAGCTAATATTAAAAACGTTCAATGTGCCGTAAAATTCTAAAACGGAGAGATTCCATCTTTCGAGCAATTTAATAGATTTCTGATCGCGAGCTAATATTAAAAACGTTCAATGTGCCGTAAAATTTCTCAAACGGAGAGATTCCATCTTTCGAGCAAATTAATAGATTCTTGATCGCGAGCTAATATTAAAAACGTTCAATTGTGCCGTAAAATTCTCAAACGGAGAGATTCCATCTTTCCAGCAAAATAATAGATTCCTGATCGCGAGCCAATATTAAAAACGTTCAATGTGCCGTCAAATTCTCAAACGGAGAGATTCCGATCTTTCGAGCAAATTAATAGATTCCTGATCGCGAGCTTAATATTAAAAACGTTCAATGTGCCGTAAAATTGTCAAACGGAGAGATTCCATCTTTCGAGCAAATTAATAGATTCCTGATCGCGATGGTAATATTAAAAACGTTCAATGTGCCGTAAAAATTGTCAAACGGAGAGATTCCATCTTTCGAGCAAATTAATAGATTCCTGATCGCGAATTAATATTAAAAACGTTCAATGTGCCGTAAAATTCTCGAAACGGGAGAGATTCCATCTTTCGAGCAAATTAATAGATTCCTGATCGCGAGCTAATATTAAAAACGTTCAATGTGCTGTAAAATCCTCAAACGGAGAGATTCCATCTTTCGAGGCAATTAAATAGATTCCTGATCACGAACTAATATTAAAAAACGTTCAATGTGCCCGTAAAATTCTCAAACACGGAGAGATTCCATCTTTCGAGCAATTTAATAGATTTCTGATCGCGAGCTAATATTAAAAACGTTTCAATGTGCCCGTAAAATTCTCAAACGGAGAGATTCCATCTTTCCAGCAAATTCATAGATTCCTGATCGCGAGCTAATATTAAAAACGGTTCAATGTGCCGTAAAATTCTCAACGGAGAGATTCCATCTTTCCAGCAAATTAATAGATTCCTCATCGCGAACTAATATTAAAAACGTTCAATGTGCCGTAAAATTCTCAAAACGGAGAGATTCCATCTTTGGAGCAATTTAATAGATTTCTGATTCGCGAGCTAATATTAAAAACGTTCAATGTGCCGGTAAAATTCTCAACGGAGAGATTCCATCTTTGGAGCAATTTAATAGATTTCTGATCGCGAGCTAATATTAAAAACGTTCAATGTGCCGTAAAATTCTCAAACGGAGAGATTCCATCTTTCGAGCAAATTAATTAGATTCTTGATCGCGAGCTAATATTAAAAACGTTCAATGTGCCGTAAAATTCTCAACGGAGAGATTCCATCTTTCCCAGCAAAATAATAGATTCCTGATCGCGAGCTAATATTAAAAAACGTTCAATGTGCCGTAAAATCCTCAAACGGAGAGATTCCATCTTTCGAGCAATTAAATAGATTCCTGATCACGAACTAATATTAAAAAACGTTCAATGTGCGTAAAATTCTCAAACGGAGAGATTCCATCTTTCGAGCAATTTAATAGATTTCTGATCGCGAGCTAATATTAAAAACGTTCAATGTGCCGTATAAAATTCTCAAACGGAGAGATTCCATCTTTGGAGTGTGCCGTAAAATTCTCAAACGGAGAGATTCCATCTTTGGAGCAATTTAATAGATTTCTGATCGCGAGCTAATATTAAAAACGTTCAATGTGCCGTAAAATTCTCAAACGGAGAGATTCCATCTTTGGAGCAATTTAATAGATTTCTGATCGCGAGCTAATATTAAAAACGTTCAATGTGCCGTAAAATTCTCAAACGGAGAGATTCCATCTTTGGAGCAATTTAATAGATTTCTGATCGCGAGCTAATATTAAAAACGTTCAATGTGCCGTAAAATTCTCAAACGGAGAGATTCCATCTTTCGAGCAAATTAATAGATTCCTGATCGCGAGCTAATATTAAAAACGTTCAATGTGCCGTAAAATTGTCAAACGGAGAGATTCCATCTTTCGAGCAAATTAAGAGATTCCAGATGGCGAGCTAATATTAAAAACGTTCAATGTGCCGTAAAATTGTCAAACGGAGAGATTCCATCTTTCGAGCAAATTAATAGATTCCTGATCGCGAATTAATATTAAAAACGTTCAATGTGCCGTAAAATTCTCAAACGGAGAGATTCCATCTTTCGAGCAAATTAATAGATTCCTGATCGCGAGCTAATATTAAAAACGTTCAAAGTGCCGTAAAATCCTCAAACGGAGAGCTTCCATCTTTCGAGCAATTAAATAGATTCCTGATCGCGAGCTAATATTAAAAACGTTCAATGTGCCGTAAAATTCTAAAACGGAGAGATTCCATCTTTCGAGCAATTTAATAGATTTCTGATCGCGAGCTAATATTAAAAACGTTCAATGTGCCGTAAAATTCTCAAACGGAGAGATTCCATCTTTCGAGCAAATTAATAGATTCTTGATCACGAGCTAATATTAAAAACGTTCAATGTGCCGTAAAATTCTCAAACGGAGAGATTCCATCTTTCCAGCAAAATAATAGATTCCTGATCGCGAGCCAATATTAAAAACGTTCAATGTGCCGTCAAATTCTCAAACGGAGAGATTCCATCTTTCGAGCAAATTAATAGATTCCTGATCGCGAGCTAATATTAAAAACGTTCAATGTGCCGTAAAATTGTCAAACGGAGAGATTACATCTTTCGAGCAAATTAATAGATTCCTGATCGCGAGCTAATATTAAAAACGTTCAATGTGCCGTAAAATTGTCAAACGGAGAGATTCCATCTTTCGAGCAAATTAATAGATTCCTGATCGCGAATTAATATTAAAAACGTTCAATGTGCCGTAAAATTCTCAAACGGAGAGATTCCATCTTTCGAGCAAATTAATAGATTCCTGATCGCGAGCTAATATTAAAAACGTTCAATGTGCCGTAAAATTCTCAAACGGAGAGATTCCATCTTTCCAGCAAATTAATAGATTCCTGATCGCGAGCTAATATTAAAAACGTTCAATGTGCCGTAAAATTCTCAAACGGAGAGATTCCATCTTTCCAGCAAATTAATAGATTCCTGATCGCGAGCTAATATTAAAAACGTTCAATGTGCCGTAAAATTCTCAAACGGAGAGATTCCATCTTTGGAGCAATTTAATAGATTTCTGATCGCGAGCTAATATTAAAAACGTTCAATGTGCCGTAAAATTCTCAAACGGAGAGATTCCATCTTTCCAGCAAATTAATAGATTCCTGATCGCGAGCTAATATTAAAAACGTTCAATGTGCCGTAAAATTCTCAAACGGAGAGATTCCATCTTTGGAGCAATTTAATAGATTTCTGATCGCGAGCTAATATTAAAAACGTTCAATGTGCCGTAAAATTCTCAAACGGAGAGATTCCATCTTTCCAGCAAATTAATAGATTCCTGATCGCGAGCTAATATTAAAAACGTTCAATGTGCCGTAAAATTCTCAAACGGAGAGATTCCATCTTTGGAGCAATTTAATAGATTTCTGATCGCGAGCTAATATTAAAAACGTTCAATGTGCCGTAAAATTCTCAAACGGAGAGATTCCATCTTTGGAGCAATTTAATAGATTTCTGATCGCGAGCTAATATTAAAAACGTTCAATGTGCCGTAAAATTCTCAAACGGAGAGATTCCATCTTTCGAGCAAATTAATAGATTCTTGATCGCGAGCTAATATTAAAAACGTTCAATGTGCCGTAAAATTCTCAAACGGAGAGATTCCATCTTTCGAGCAAATTAATAGATTCCTGATCGCGAGCTAAAATTAAAAACGTTCAATGTGCCGTAAAATTCTCAAACGGAGAGATTCCATCTTTCGAGCAAATTAATAGATTCTTGATCGCGAGCTAAAATTAAAAACGTTCAATGTGCCGTAAAATTCTCAAACGGAGAGATTCCATCTTTCCAGCAAATTAATAGATTCCTGATCGCGAGGTAATATTAAAAACGTTCAATGTGCCGTAAAATTCTCAAACGGAGAGATTCCATCTTTCCAGCAAAATAATAGATTCCTGATCGCGAGCCAATATTAAAAACGTTCAATGTGCCGTCAAATTCTCAAACGGAGAGATTCCATCTTTCGAGCAAATTAATAGATTCCTGATCGCGAGCTAATATTAAAAACGTTCAATGTGCCGTAAAATTGTCAAGGAAGCGGGAAGGAGAGAAGAGATTCCATCTTTCGAGCAAATTAATAGATTCCAGATCGCGAGCTAATATTAAAAACGTTCAATGTGCCGTAAAATTGTCAAACGGAGAGATTCCATCTTTCGAGCAAATTAATAGATTCCTGATCGCGAATTAATATTAAAAACGTTCAATGTGCAGTAAAATTCTCAAACGGAGAGATTCCATCTTTCGAGCAAATTAATAGATTCCTGATCGCGAGCTAATATTAAAAACGTTCAAATTGCCGTAAAATCCTCAAACGGAGAGCTTCCATCTTTCGAGCAATTAAATAGATTCCTGATCGCGAGCTAATATTAAAAACGTTCAATGTGCCGTAAAATTCTAAAACGGGAGAGATTCCATCTTTCGAGCAATTTAATAGATTTCTGATCGCGAGCTAATATTAAAAACGTTCAATGTGCCGTAAAATTCTCAAACGGAGAGATTCCATCTTTCGAGCAAATTAATAGATTCTTGATCGCGAGCTAATATTAAAAACGTTCAATGTGCCGTAAAATTCTCAAACGGAGAGATTCCATCTTTCCAGCAAAATAATAGATTCTGATCGCGAGCCAATATTAAAAACGTTCAATGTGCCGTCAAATTCTCAAACGGAGAGATTCCATCTTTCGAGCAAATTAATAGATTCCTGATCGCGAGCTAATATTAAAAACGTGAAATGTGCCGTAAAATTGTCAAACGGAGAGATTCCATCTTTCGAGCAAATTAATAGATTCCTGATCGCGAGCTAATATTAAAAACGTTCAATGTGCCGTAAAATTGTCAAACGGAGAGATTCCATCTTTCGAGCAAATTAATAGATTCCTGATCGCGAGCTAATATTAAAAACGTTCAATGTGCCGTAAAATTCTCAAACGGAGAGATTCCATCTTTCGAGCAAATTAATAGATTCCTGATCGCGAATTAATATTAAAACGTTCAATGTGCCGTAAAATTCTCAAACGGAGAGATTCCATCTTTCGAGCAAATTAATAGATTCCTGATCGCGAGCTAATATTAAAAACGTTCAAATTGCCGTAAAATCCTCAAACGGAGAGCTTCCATCTTTCGAGCAATTAAATAGATTCCTGATCGCGAGCTAATATTAAAAACGTTCAATGTGCCGTAAAATTCTAAAACGGAGAGATTCCATCTTTCGAGCAATTTAATAGATTTCTGATCGCGAGCTAATATTAAAAACGTTCAATGTGCCGTAAAATTCTCAAACGGAGAGATTCCATCTTTCGAGCAAATTAATAGATTCTTGATCGCGAGCTAATATTAAAAACGTTCAATGTGCCGTAAAATTCTCAAACGGAGAGATTCCATCTTTCCAGCAAAATAATAGATTCCTGATCGCGAGCCAATATTAAAAACGTTCAATGTGCCGTCAAATTCTCAAACGGAGAGATTCCATCTTTCGAGCAAATTAATAGATTCCTGATCGCGAGCTAATATTAAAAACGTTCAATGTGCCGTAAAATTGTCAAACGGAGAGATTCCATCTTTCGAGCAAATTAATAGATTCCTGATCGCGAGGTAATATTAAAAACGTTCAATGTGCCGTAAAATTGTCAAACGGAGAGATTCCATCTTTCGAGCAAATTAATAGATTCCTGATCGCGAATTAATATTAAAAACGTTCAATGTGCCGTAAAATTCTCAAACGGAGAGATTCCATCTTTCGAGCAAATTAATAGATTCCTGATCGCGAGCTAATATTAAAAACGTTCAATGTGCTGTAAAATCCTCAAACGGAGAGATTCCATCTTTCGAGCAATAAATAGATTCCTGATCACGAACTAATATTAAAAACGTTCAATGTGCCGTAAAATTCTCAAACGAGAGATTCCATCTTTCGAGCAATTTAATAGATTTCTGATCGCGAGCTAATATTAAAAACGTTCAATGTGCCGTAAAATTCTCAACGGAGAGATTCCATCTTTCAGCAAATTCATAGATTCCTGATCGCGAGCTAATATTAAAAACGTTCAATGTGCCGTAAAATTCTCAAACGGAGAGATTCCATCTTTCCAGCAAATTAATAGATTCCTCATCGCGAACTAATATTAAAAACGTTCAATGTGCCGTAAAATTCTCAAACGGAGAGATTCCATCTTTGGAGCAATTTAATAGATTTCTGATCGCGAGCTAATATTAAAAACGTTCAATGTGCCGTAAAATTCTCAAACGGAGAGATTCCATCTTTGGAGCAATTTAATAGATTTCTGATCGCGAGCTAATATTAAAAACGTTCAATGTGCCGTAAAATTCTCAAACGGAGAGATTCCATCTTTCGAGCAAATTAATAGATTCTTGATCGCGAGCCAATATTAAAAACGTTCAATGTGCCGTAAAATTCTCAAACGGAGAGATTCCATCTTTCCAGCAAAATAATAGATTCCTGATCGCGAGCTAATATTAAAAACGTTCAATGTGCCGTAAAATCCTCAAACGGAGAGATTCCATCTTTCGAGCAATTAAATAGATTCCTGATCACGAACTAATATTAAAAACGTTCAATGTGCCGTAAAATTCTCAAACGGAGAGATTCCATCTTTCGAGCAATTTAATAGATTTCTGATCGCGAGCTAATATTAAAAACGTTCAATGTGCCGTAAAATTCTCAAACGGAGAGATTCCATCTTTGGAGCAATTTAATAGATTTCTGATCGCGAGCTAATATTAAAAACGTTCAATGTGCCGTAAAATTCTCAAACGGAGAGATTCCATCTTTGGAGCAATTTAATAGATTTCTGATCGCGAGCTAATATTAAAAACGTTCAATGTGCCGTAAAATTCTCAAACGGAGAGATTCCATCTTTGGAGCAATTTAATAGATTTCTGATCGCGAGCTAATATTAAAAACGTTCAATGTGCCGTAAAATTCTCAAACGGAGAGATTCCATCTTTCGAGCAAATTAATAGATTCTTGATCGCGAGCTCATATTAAAAACGTTCAATGTGCCGTAAAATTCTCAAACGGAGAGATTCCATCTTTCCAGCAAAATAATAGATTCCTGATCGCGAGCCAATATTAAAAACGTTCAATGTGCCGTCAAATTCTCAAACGGAGAGATTCCATCTTTCGAGCAAATTAATAGATTCCTGATCGCGAGCTAATATTAAAAACGTTCAATGTGCCGTAAAATTCTCAAACGGAGAGATTCCATCTTTCGAGCAATTTAATAGATTTCTGATCGCGAGCTAATATTAAAAACGTTCAATGTGCCGTAAAATTCTCAAACGGAGAGATTCCATCTTTCGAGCAAATTAATAGATTCTTGATCGCGAGCTAATATTAAAAACGTTCAATGTGCCGTAAAATTCTCAAACGGAGAGATTCCATCTTTCCAGCAAAATAATAGATTTCTGATCGCGAGCTAATATTAAAAACGTTCAATGTGCCGTAAAAATTCTCAAACGGAGAGATTCCATCTTTCGAGCAAATTAATAGATTCTTGATCGCGAGCTCATATTAAAAACGTTCAATGTGCCGTAAAATTCTCAAACGGAGAGATTCCATCTTTCGAGGAAATTAATAGATTCCTGATCGCGAGCCAATATTAAAAACGTTCAATGTGCCGTCAAATTCTCAAACGGAGAGATTCCATCTTTCGAGCAAATTAATAGATTCCTGATCGCGAGCTAATATTAAAAACGTTCAATGTGCCGTAAAATTCTCAAACGGAGAGATTCCATCTTTCGAGCAATTTAATAGATTTCTGATCGCGAGCTAATATTAAAAACGTTCAATGTGCCGTAAAATTCTCAAACGGAGAGATTCCATCTTTCGAGCAAATTAATAGATTCTTGATCGCGAGCTAATATTAAAAACGTTCAATGTGCCGTAAAATTCTCAAACGGAGAGATTCCATCTTTCCAGCAAAATAATAGATTCCTGATCGCGAGCCAATATTAAAAACGTTCAATGTGCCGTCAAATTCTCAAACGGAGAGATTCCATCTTTCGAGCAAATTAATAGATTCCTGATTCGCGAGCTAATATTAAAAACGTTCAATGTGCCGTAAAATTCTCAAACGGAGAGATTCCATCTTTCGAGGAAATTAATAGATTCCTGATCGCGAGCTAATATTAAAAACGTTCAATGTGCCTAAAAATCCTCAAACGGAGAGATTCCATCTTTCGAGCAAATTAATAGATTCCTGATCGCAAGCTAAAATTAAAAACGTTCAATGTGCCGTAAAATTCCCAAACGGAGAGATTCCATCTTTCGAGGAAATTAATAGATTCCTGATCGCGAGCTAATATTAAAAACGTTCAATGTGCCGTAAAATCCTCAAACGGAGAGATTCCATCTTTCGAGCAATTTAATAGATTCCTGATCGCGAGCTAATATTAAAAACGTTCAATGTGCCGTAAAATTCTCAAACGGAGAGATTCCATCTTTCGAGCAATTTAATAGATATAGTGTGCTAATAGATATAGCGAGCTAATATTAAAAACGTTCAATGTGCCGTAAAATTCTCAAACGGAGAGATTCCATCTTTCGAGCAAATTAATAGATTCTTGATCGCGAGCTAAAATTAAAAACGTTCAATGTGCCGTAAAATTCTCAAACGGAGAGATTCCATCTTTCCAGCAAATTAATAGATTCCTGATCGCGAGCTAATATTAAAAACGTTCAATGTGCCGTAAAATTCTCAAACGGAGAGATTCCATCTTTCGAGCAATTTAATAGATTTCTGATCGCGAGCTAATATTAAAAACGTTCAATGTGCCGTAAAATTCTCAAACGGAGAGATTCCATCTTTCGAGCAAATTAATAGATTCTTGATCGCGAGCTAATATTAAAAACGTTCAATGTGCCGTAAAATTCTCAACGGAGAGATTCCATCTTTCCAGCAAAATAATAGATTCCTGATCGCGAGCCAATATTAAAAACGTTCAATGTGCCGTCAAATTCTCAAACGGAAAACGGAGAGATTCCATCTTTCGAGCAAATTAATAGATTCCTGATTCGCGAGCTAATATTAAAAACGTTCAATGTGCCGTAAAATTCTCAAACGGAGAGATTCCATCTTTCGAGGAAATTAATAGATTCCTGATCGCGAGCTAATATTAAAAACGTTCAATGTGCCTAAAAATCCTCAAACGGAGAGATTCCATCTTTCGAGCAATTTAATAGATATAGTGTGCTAATAGATATAGCGAGCTAATATTAAAAACGTTCAATGTGCCGTAAAATTCTCAAACGGAGAGATTCCATCTTTCGAGCAAATTAATAGATTCTTGATCGCGAGCTAAAATTAAAAACGTTCAATATGCCGTCAAATTCTCAAACGGAGAGATTCCATCTTTCGAGCAAATTAATAGATTCCTGATCGCGAGCTAATATTAAAAACGTTCAATGTGCCGTAAAATTCTGAAACGGAGAGATTCCATCTTTCGAGCAATTTAATAGATTTCTGATCGCGAGCTAATATTAAAAACGTTCAATGTGCCGTAAAATTCTCAAACGGAGAGATTCCATCTTTCGAGCAAATTAATAGATTCTTGATCGCGAGCTAATATTAAAAACGTTCAATGTGCCGTAAAATTCTCAAACGGAGAGATTCCATCTTTCCAGCAAAATAATAGATTCCTGATCGCGAGCCAATATTAAAAACGTTCAATGTGCCGTCAAATTCTCAAACGGAGAGATTCCATCTTTCGAGCAAATTAATAGATTCCTGATTCGCGAGCTAATATTAAAAACGTTCAATGTGCCGTAAAATTCTCAAACGGAGAGATTCCATCTTTCGAGGAAATTAATAGATTCCTGATCGCGAGCTAATATTAAAAACGTTCAATGTGCCTAAAAATCCTCAAACGGAGAGATTCCATCTTTCGAGCAAATTAATAGATTCCTGATCGCAAGCTAAAATTAAAAACGTTCAATGTGCCGTAAAATTCCCAAACGGAGAGATTCCATCTTTCGAGGAAATTAATAGATTCCTGATCGCGAGCTAATATTAAAAACGTTCAATGTGCCGTAAAATCCTCAAACGGAGAGATTCCATCTTTCGAGCAATTTAATAGATTCCTGATCGCGAGCTAATATTAAAAACGTTCAATGTGCCGTAAAATTCTCAAACGGAGAGATTCCATCTTTCGAGCAATTTAATAGATATAGTGTGCTAATAGATATAGCGAGCTAATATTAAAAACGTTCAATGTGCCGTAAAATTCTCAAACGGAGAGATTCCATCTTTCGAGCAAATTAATAGATTCTTGATCGCGAGCTAAAATTAAAAACGTTCAATGTGCCGTAAAATTCTCAAACGGAGAGATTCCATCTTTCCAGCAAATTAATAGATTCCTGATCGCGAGCTAATATTAAAAACGTTCAATGTGCCGTAAAATTCTCAAACGGAGAGATTCCATCTTTCGAGCAATTTAATAGATTTCTGATCGCGAGCTAATATTAAAAACGTTCAATGTGCCGTAAAATTCTCAAACGGAGAGATTCCATCTTTCGAGCAAATTAATAGATTCCTGATCGCGAGCTAATATTAAAAACGTTCAATGTGCCTAAAAATCCTCAAACGGAGAGATTCCATCTTTCGAGCAAATTAATAGATTCCTGATCGCAAGCTAAAATTAAAAACGTTCAATGTGCCGTAAAATTCCCAAACGGAGAGATTCCATCTTTCGAGGAAATTAATAGATTCCTGATCGCGAGCTAATATTAAAAACGTTCAATGTGCCGTAAAATCCTCAAACGGAGAGATTCCATCTTTCGAGCAATTTAATAGATTCCTGATCGCGAGCTAATATTAAAAACGTTCAATGTGCCGTAAAATTCTCAAACGGAGAGATTCCATCTTTCGAGCAATTTAATAGATATAGTGTGCTAATAGATATAGCGAGCTAATATTAAAAACGTTCAATGTGCCGTAAAATTCTCAAACGGAGAGATTCCATCTTTCGAGCAAATTAATAGATTCTTGATCGCGAGCTAAAATTAAAAACGTTCAATGTGCCGTAAAATTCTCAAACGGAGAGATTCCATCTTTCGAGCAAATTAATAGATTCCTGATCGCGAGCTAATATTAAAAACGTTCAATGTGCCGTAAAATTCTCAAACGGAGAGATTCCATCTTTCGAGCAATTTAATAGATTTCTGATCGCGAGCTAATATTAAAAACGTTCAATGTGCCGTAAAATTCTCAAACGGAGAGATTCCATCTTTCGAGCAAATTAATAGATTCTTGATCGCGAGCTAATATTAAAAACGTTCAATGTGCCGTAAAATTCTCAAACGGAGAGATTCCATCTTTCGAGCAAATTAATAGATTCTTGATCGCGAGCTAATATTAAAAACGTTCAATGTGCCGTAAAATTCTCAAACGGAGAGATTCCATCTTTCGAGGAAATTAATAGATTCCTGATCGCGAGCTAATATTAAAAACGTTCAATGTGCCTAAAAATCCTCAAACGGAGAGATTCCATCTTTCGAGCAAATTAATAGATTCCTGATCGCAAGCTAAAATTAAAAACGTTCAATGTGCCGTAAAATTCCCAAACGGAGAGATTCCATCTTTCGAGGAAATTAATAGATTCCTGATCGCGAGCTAATATTAAAAACGTTCAATGTGCCGTAAAAATCCTCAAACGGAGAGATTCCATCTTTCGAGCAATTTAATAGATTCCTGATCGCGAGCTAATATTAAAAACGTTCAATGTGCCGTAAAATTCTCAAACGGAGAGATTCCATCTTTCGAGCAATTTAATAGATATAGTGTGCTAATAGATATAGCGAGCTAATATTAAAAACGTTCAATGTGCCGTAAAATTCTCAAACGGAGAGATTCCATCTTTCGAGGCAAATTAATAGATTCTTGATCACGAGCTAAAATTAAAAACGTCAATGTGCCGTCAAATTCTCAAACGAGAGATTCCATCTTTCGAGCAATTAATAGATTCCTGATCGCGAGCTAATATTAAAAACGTTCAATGTGGCCGTAAAATTCTCAAACGGAGAGATTCCATCTTTCGAGCAATTTAATAGATTTCTGATCGCGAGCTAATATTAAAAACGTTCAATGTGCCGTAAAATTCTCAAACGGAGAGATTCCATCTTTCGAGCAATTTAATAGATATAGTGTGCTAATAGATATAGCGAGCTAATATTAAAAACGTTCAATGTGCCGTAAAATTCTCAACGGAGAGATTCCATCTTTCGAGCAAATTAATAGATTCTTGATCGCGAGCTAAAATTAAAAACGTTCAATGTGCCGTCAAATTCTCAAACGGAGAGATTCCATCTTTCGAGCAAATTAATAGATTCCTGATCGCGAGCTAATATTAAAAACGTTCAATGTGCCGTAAAATTCTCAAAACGGAGAGATTCCATCTTTCGAGCAATTTAATAGATTTCTGATCGCGAGCTAATATTAAAACGTTCAATGTGCCGTAAAATTCTCAACGGAGAGATTCCATCTTTCGAGCAATTTAATAGATATAGTGTGCTAATAGATATAGCGAGCTAATATTAAAAACGTTCAATGTGCCGTAAAATTCTCAACGGAGAGATTCCATCTTTCGAGCAAATTAATAGATTCTTGATCGCGAGCTAAAATTAAAAACGTTCAATGTGCCGTAAAATTCTCAAACGGAGAGATTTCCATCTTTCGAGCAAATTAATAGATTCTTGATCGCGAGCTAAAATTAAAACGTTCAATGTGCCGTAAAATTCTCAAACGGAGAGATTCCATCTTTCGAGCAAATTAATAGATTCCTGATCGCGAGCTAATATTAAAAACGTTCAATGTGCCGTAAATTCTCAACGGAGACGATTCCATCTTTCGAGCAATTTAATAGATTTCTGATCGCGAGCTATATTAAAAACGTTCAATGTGCCGTAAAATTCTCAAACGGAGAGATTCCATCTTTCGAGCAAATTAATAGATTCTTGATCGCGAGCTAATATTAAAAACGTTCAATGTGCCGTAAAATTCTCAAACGGAGAGATTCCATCTTTCGAGCAAATTATAGATTCTTGATCGCGAGCTAAAATTAAAAACGTTCAATGTGCCGTCAAATTCTCAAACGGAGAGATTCTCATCTTTCGAGCAAATTAATAGATTCCTGATCGCGAGCTAATATTAAAAACGTTCAATGTGCCGTAAAATTCTCAAACGGAGAGATTCATCTTTCGAGCAATTTAATAGATTTCTGATCGCGAGCTAATATTAAAAACGTTCAATGTGCCGTAAATTCTCAAACGGAGAGATTCCATCTTTCGAGCAATTTAATAGATATAGTGTGCTAATAGATATAGCGAGCTAATATTAAAAACGTTCAATGTGCCGTCAAATTCTCAAACGGAGAGATTCCATCTTTCGAGCAATTTAATAGATATAGTGTGCTAATAGATATAGCGAGCTAATATTAAAAACGTTCAATGTGCCGTAAAATTCTCAAACGGAGAGATTCCATCTTTCGAGCAAATTAATAGATTCTTGATCGCGAGCTAAAATTAAAAACGTTCAATGTGCCGTCAAATTCTCAAACGGAGAGATTCCATCTTTCGAGCAAATTAATAGATTCCTGATCGCGAGCTAATATTAAAAACGTTCAATGTGCCGTAAAATTCTCAAACGGAGAGATTCCATCTTTCGAGCAATTTAATAGATTTCTGATCGCGAGCTAATATTAAAAACGTTCAATGTGCCGTAAAATTCTCAAACGGAGAGATTCCATCTTTCGAGCAATTTAATAGATATAGTGTGCTAATAGATATAGCGAGCTAATATTAAAAACGTTCAATGTGCCGTAAAATTCTCAAACGGAGAGATTCCATCTTTCGAGCAAATTAATAGATTCTTGATCGCGAGCTAAAATTAAAAACGTTCAATGTGCCGTCAAATTCTCAAACGGAGAGATTCCATCTTTCGAGCAAATTAATAGATTCCTGATCGCGAGCTAATATTAAAAACGTTCAATGTGCCGTAAAATTCTCAAACGGAGAGATTCCATCTTTCGAGCAATTTAATAGATTTCTGATCGCGAGCTAATATTAAAAACGTTCAATGTGCCGTAAAATTCTCAAACGGAGAGATTCCATCTTTCGAGCAATTTAATAGATATAGTGTGCTAATAGATATAGCGAGCTAATATTAAAAACGTTCAATGTGCCGTAAAATTCTCAAACGGAGAGATTCCATCTTTCGAGCAAATTAATAGATTCTTGATCGCGAGCTAAAATTAAAAACGTTCAATGTGCCGTAAAATTCTCAAACGGAGAGATTCCATCTTTCGAGGAAATTAATAGATTCTTGATCGCGAGCTAAAATTAAAAACGTTCAATGTGCCGTAAAATTCTCAAACGGAGAGATTCCATCTTTCGAGCAAATTAATAGATTCCTGATCGCGAGCTAATATTAAAAACGTTCAATGTGCCGTAAAATTCTCAAACGGAGAGATTCCATCTTTCGAGCAATTTAATAGATTTCTGATCGCGAGCTAATATTAAAAACGTTCAATGTGCCGTAAAATTCTCAAACGGAGAGATTCCATCTTTCGAGCAAATTAATAGATTCTTGATCGCGAGCTAATATTAAAAACGTTCAATGTGCCGTAAAATTCTCAAACGGAGAGATTCCATCTTTCGAGCAAATTAATAGATTCTTGATCGCGAGCTAATATTAAAAACGTTCAATGTGCCGTAAAATTCTCAAACGGAGAGATTCCATCTTTCGAGTAAATTAATAGATTCCTGATCGCGAGCTAATATTAAAAACGTTCAATGTGCCTAAAAATCCTCAAACGGAGAGATTCCATCTTTCGAGCAAATTAATAGATTCCTGATCGCAAGCTAAAATTAAAAACGTTCAATGTGCCGTAAAATTCCCAAACGGAGAGATTCCATCTTTCGAGGAAATTAATAGATTCCTGATCGCGAGCTAATATTAAAAACGTTCAATGTGCCGTAAAATCCTCAAACGGAGAGATTCCATCTTTCGAGCAATTTAATAGATTCCTGATCGCGAGCTAATATTAAAAACGTTCAATGTGCCGTAAAATCCTCAAACGGAGAGATTCCATCTTTCGAGCAATTTAATAGATTCCTGATCGCGAGCTAATATTAAAAACGTTCAATGTGCCGTAAAATTCTCAAACGGAGAGATTCCATCTTTCGAGCAATTTAATAGATTTCTGATCGCGAGCTAATATTAAAAACGTTCAATGTGCCGTAAAATTCTCAAACGGAGAGATTCCATCTTTCGAGCAAATTAATAGATTCTTGATCGCGAGCTAATATTAAAAACGTTCAATGTGCCGTAAAATTCTCAAACGGAGAGATTCCATCTTTCGAGCAAATTAATAGATTCTTGATCGCGAGCTAAAATTAAAAACGGTCAATGTGCCGTAAAATTCTCAAACGGAGAGATTCCATCTTTCGAGGAAATTAATAGATTCCTGATCGCGAGCTAATATTAAAAACGTTCAATGTGCCTAAAAATCCTCAAACGGAGAGATTCCATCTTTCGAGCAAATTAATAGATTCCTGATCGCAAGCTAAAATTAAAAACGTTCAATGTGCCGTAAAATTCCCAAACGGAGAGATTCCATCTTTCGAGGAAATTAATAGATTCCTGATCGCGAGCTAATATTAAAAACGTTCAATGTGCCGTAAAATCCTCAAACGGAGAGATTCCATCTTTCGAGCAATTTAATAGATTCCTGATCGCGAGCTAATATTAAAAACGTTCAATGTGCCGTAAAATTCTCAAACGGAGAGATTCCATCTTTCGAGCAATTTAATAGATATAGTGTGCTAATAGATATAGCGAGCTAATATTAAAAACGTTCAATGTGCCGTAAAATTCTCAAACGGAGAGATTCCATCTTTCGAGCAAATTAATAGATTCTTGATCGCGAGCTAAAATTAAAAACGTTCAATGTGCCGTCAAATTCTCAAACGGAGAGATTCCATCTTTCGAGCAAATTAATAGATTCCTGATCGCGAGCTAATATTAAAAACGTTCAATGTGCCGTAAAATTCTCAAACGGAGAGATTCCATCTTTCGAGCAATTTAATAGATTTCTGATCGCGAGCTAATATTAAAAACGTTCAATGTGCCGTAAAATTCTCAAACGGAGAGATTCCATCTTTCGAGCAAATTAATAGATTCTTGATCGCGAGCTAATATTAAAAACGTTCAATGTGCCGTAAAATTCTCAAACGGAGAGATTCCATCTTTCCAGCAAAATAATAGATTCCTGATCGCGAGCCAATATTAAAAACGTTCAATGTGCCGTCAAATTCTCAAACGGAGAGATTCCATCTTTCGAGCAAATTAATAGATTCCTGATTCGCGAGCTAATATTAAAAACGTTCAATGTGCCGTAAAATTCTCAAACGGAGAGATTCCATCTTTCGAGGAAATTAATAGATTCCTGATCGCGAGCTAATATTAAAAACGTTCAATGTGCCTAAAAATCCTCAAACGGAGAGATTCCATCTTTCGAGCAAATTAATAGATTCCTGATCGCAAGCTAAAATTAAAAACGTTCAATGTGCCGTAAAATTCCCAAACGGAGAGATTCCATCTTTCGAGGAAATTAATAGATTCCTGATCGCGAGCTAATATTAAAAACGTTCAATGTGCCGTAAAATCCTCAAACGGAGAGATTCCATCTTTCGAGCAATTTAATAGATTCCTGATCGCGAGCTAATATTAAAAACGTTCAATGTGCCGTAAAATTCTCAAACGGAGAGATTCCATCTTTCGAGCAATTTAATAGATATAGTGTGCTAATAGATATAGCGAGCTAATATTAAAAACGTTCAATGTGCCGTAAAATTCTCAAACGGAGAGATTCCATCTTTCGAGCAAATTAATAGATTCTTGATCGCGAGCTAAAATTAAAAACGTTCAATGTGCCGTAAAATTCTCAAACGGAGAGATTCCATCTTTCCAGCAAATTAATAGATTCCTGATCGCGAGCTAATATTAAAAACGTTCAATGTGCCGTAAAATTGTCAAACGGAGAGATTCCATCTTTCGAGCAATTTAATAGATTTGTGATCGCGAGGTAATATTAAAAACGTTCAATGTGCCGTAAAATTCTCAAACGGAGAGATTCCATCTTTCCAGCAAAATAATAGATTCCTGATCGCGAGCCAATATTAAAAACGTTCAATGTGCCGTCAAATTGTCAAACGGAGAGATTCCATCTTTCGAGCAAATTAATAGATTCCTGATCGCGAGCTAATATTAAAAACGTTCAATGTGCCGTAAAATTGTCAAACGGAGAGATTCCATCTTTCGAGCAAATTAATAGATTCCAGATCGCGAGCTAATATTAAAAACGTTCAATGTGCCGTAAAATTGTCAAACGGAGAGATTCCATCTTTCGAGCAAATTAATAGATTCCTGATCGCGAATTAATATTAAAAACGTTCAATGTGCCGTAAAATTCTCAAACGGAGAGATTCCATCTTTTCAGCAAATTAATAGATTCCTGATCGCGAGCTAATATTAAAAACGTTCAAAGTGCCGTAAAATCCTCAAACGGAGAGATTCCATCTTTCGAGCAATTAAATAGATTCCTGATCGCGAGCTAATATTAAAAACGTTCAATGTGCCGTAAAATTCTCAAACGGAGAGATTCCATCTTTCGAGCAATTTAATAGATTTCTGATCGCGAGCTAATATTAAAAACGTTCAATGTGCCGTAAAATTCTCAAACGGAGAGATTCCATCTTTCGAGCAAATTAATAGATTCTTGATCGCGAGCTAATATTAAAAACGTTCAATGTGCCGTAAAATTCTCAAACGGAGGGATTCCATCTTTCCAGCAAAATAATAGATTCCTAATCGCGAGCCAATATTAAAAACGTTCAATGTGCCGTCAAATTCTCAAACGGAGAGATTCCATCTTTCGAGCAAATTAATAGATTCCTGATCGCGAGCTAATATTAAAAACGTTCAATGTGCCGTAAAATTGTCAAACGGAGAGATTCCATCTTTCGAGCAAATTAATAGATTCCTGATCGCGAGCTAGTATTAAAAACGTTCAATGTGCCGTAAAATTCTCAAACGGAGAGATTCCATCTTTCCAGCAAATTAATAGATTCCTGATCGCGAGCTAATATTAAAAACGTTCAATGTGCCGTAATATTCTCAAACGGAGAGATTCCATCTTTGGAGCAATTTAATATATTTCTGATCGCGAGCTAATATTAAAAACGTTCAATGTGCCGTCAAATTCTCAAACGGAGAGATTCCATCTTTCGAGCAAATTAATAGATTCCTGATCGCGAGCTAATATTAAAAACGTTCAATGTGCCGTAAAATTCTCAAACGGAGAGATTCCATCTTTCGAGCAATTTAATAGATTTCTGATCGCGAGCTAATATTAAAAACGTTCAATGTGCCGTAAAATTCTCAAACGGAGAGATTCCATCTTTCGAGCAATTTAATAGATATAGTGTGCTAATAGATATAGCGAGCTAATATTAAAAACGTTCAATGTGCCGTAAAATTCTCAAACGGAGAGATTCCATCTTTCGAGCAAATTAATAGATTCTTGATCGCGAGCTAAAATTAAAAACGTTCAATGTGCCGTAAAATTCTCAAACGGAGAGATTCCATCTTTCGAGCAAATTAATAGATTCTTGATCGCGAGCTAAAATTAAAAACGTTCAATGTGCCGTAAAATTCTCAAACGGAGAGATTCCATCTTTCGAGCAAATTAATAGATTCCTGATCGCGAGCTAATATTAAAAACGTTCAATGTGCCGTAAAATTCTCAAACGGAGAGATTCCATCTTTCGAGCAATTTAATAGATTTCTGATCGCGAGCTAATATTAAAAACGTTCAATGTGCCGTAAAATTCTCAAACGGAGAGATTCCATCTTTCGAGCAAATTAATAGATTCTTGATCGCGAGCTAATATTAAAAACGTTCAATGTGCCGTAAAATTCTCAAACGGAGAGATTCCATCTTTCGAGCAAATTAATAGATTCTTGATCGCGAGCTAATATTAAAAACGTTCAATGTGCCGTAAAATTCTCAAACGGAGAGATTCCATCTTTCGAGGAAATTAATAGATTCCTGATCGCGAGCTAATATTAAAAACGTTCAATGTGCCTAAAAATCCTCAAACGGAGAGATTCCATCTTTCGAGCAAATTAATAGATTCCTGATCGCAAGCTAAAATTAAAAACGTTCAATGTGCCGTAAAATTCCCAAACGGAGAGATTCCATCTTTCGAGGAAATTAATAGATTCCTGATCGCGAGCTAATATTAAAAACGTTCAATGTGCCGTAAAATCCTCAAACGGAGAGATTCCATCTTTCGAGCAATTTAATAGATTCCTGATCGCGAGCTAATATTAAAAACGTTCAATGTGCCGTAAAATCCTCAAACGGAGAGATTCCATCTTTCGAGCAATTTAATAGATTCCTGATCGCGAGCTAATATTAAAAACGTTCAATGTGCCGTAAAATTCTCAAACGGAGAGATTCCATCTTTCGAGCAATTTAATAGATTTCTGATCGCGAGCTAATATTAAAAACGTTCAATGTGCCGTAAAATTCTCAAACGGAGAGATTCCATCTTTCGAGCAAATTAATAGATTCTTGATCGCGAGCTAATATTAAAAACGTTCAATGTGCCGTAAAATTCTCAAACGGAGAGATTCCATCTTTCGAGCAAATTAATAGATTCTTGATCGCGAGCTAATATTAAAAACGTTCAATGTGCCGTAAAATTCTCAAACGGAGAGATTCCATCTTTCGAGCAAATTAATAGATTCCTGATCGCGAGCTAATATTAAAAACGTTCAATGTGCCTAAAAATCCTCAAACGGAGAGATTCCATCTTTCGAGCAAATTAATAGATTCCTGATCGCAAGCTAAAATTAAAAACGTTCAATGTGCCGTAAAATTCCCAAACGGAGAGATTCCATCTTTCGAGGAAATTAATAGATTCCTGATCGCGAGCTAATATTAAAAACGTTCAATGTGCCGTAAAATCCTCAAACGGAGAGATTCCATCTTTCGAGCAATTTAATAGATTCCTGATCGCGAGCTAATATTAAAAACGTTCAATGTGCCGTAAAATTCTCAAACGGAGAGATTCCATCTTTCGAGCAATTTAATAGATATAGTGTGCTAATAGATATAGCGAGCTAATATTAAAAACGTTCAATGTGCCGTAAAATTCTCAAACGGAGAGATTCCATCTTTCGAGCAAATTAATAGATTCTTGATCGCGAGCTAAAATTAAAAACGTTCAATGTGCCGTCAAATTCTCAAACGGAGAGATTCCATCTTTCGAGCAAATTAATAGATTCCTGATCGCGAGCTAATATTAAAAACGTTCAATGTGCCGTAAAATTCTCAAACGGAGAGATTCCATCTTTCGAGCAATTTAATAGATTTCTGATCGCGAGCTAATATTAAAAACGTTCAATGTGCCGTAAAATTCTCAAACGGAGAGATTCCATCTTTCGAGCAAATTAATAGATTCTTGATCGCGAGCTAATATTAAAAACGTTCAATGTGCCGTAAAATTCTCAAACGGAGAGATTCCATCTTTCCAGCAAAATAATAGATTCCTGATCGCGAGCCAATATTAAAAACGTTCAATGTGCCGTCAAATTCTCAAACGGAGAGATTCCATCTTTCGAGCAAATTAATAGATTCCTGATTCGCGAGCTAATATTAAAAACGTTCAATGTGCCGTAAAATTCTCAAACGGAGAGATTCCATCTTTCGAGGAAATTAATAGATTCCTGATCGCGAGCTAATATTAAAAACGTTCAATGTGCCTAAAAATCCTCAAACGGAGAGATTCCATCTTTCGAGCAAATTAATAGATTCCTGATCGCAAGCTAAAATTAAAAACGTTCAATGTGCCGTAAAATTCCCAAACGGAGAGATTCCATCTTTCGAGGAAATTAATAGATTCCTGATCGCGAGCTAATATTAAAAACGTTCAATGTGCCGTAAAATCCTCAAACGGAGAGATTCCATCTTTCGAGCAATTTAATAGATTCCTGATCGCGAGCTAATATTAAAAACGTTCAATGTGCCGTAAAATTCTCAAACGGAGAGATTCCATCTTTCGAGCAATTTAATAGATATAGTGTGCTAATAGATATAGCGAGCTAATATTAAAAACGTTCAATGTGCCGTAAAATTCTCAAACGGAGAGATTCCATCTTTCGAGCAAATTAATAGATTCTTGATCGCGAGCTAAAATTAAAAACGTTCAATGTGCCGTAAAATTCTCAAACGGAGAGATTCCATCTTTCCAGCAAATTAATAGATTCCTGATCGCGAGCTAATATTAAAAACGTTCAATGTGCCGTAAAATTGTCAAACGGAGAGATTCCATCTTTCGAGCAAATTAATAGATTCCTGATCGCGAATTAATATTAAAAACGTTCAATGTGCCGTAAAATTCTCAAACGGAGAGATTCCATCTTTCGAGCAAATTAATAGATTCTTGATCGCGAGGTAATATTAAAAACGTTCAATGTGCCGTAAAATTCTCAAACGGAGAGATTCCATCTTTCCAGCAAAATAATAGATTCCTGATCGCGAGCCAATATTAAAAACGTTCAATGTGCCGTCAAATTCTCAAACGGAGAGATTCCATCTTTCGAGCAAATTAATAGATTCCTGATCGCGAGCTAATATTAAAAACGTTCAATGTGCCGTAAAATTGTCAAACGGAGAGATTCCATCTTTCGAGCAAATTAATAGATTCCAGATCGCGAGCTAATATTAAAAACGTTCAATGTGCCGTAAAATTGTCAAACGGAGAGATTCCATCTTTCGAGCAAATTAATAGATTCCTGATCGCGAGCTAATATTAAAAACGTTCAATGTGCCGTAAAATCCTCAAACGGAGAGATTTCATCTTTCGAGCAATTTAATAGATTCCTGATCGCGAGGTAATATTAAAAACGTTCAATGTGCCGTAAAATTCTCAAACGGAGAGATTCCATCTTTCCAGCAAAATAATAGATTCCTGATCGCGAGCGAATATTAAAAACGTTCAATGTGCCGTCAAATTGTCAAACGGAGAGATTCCATCTTTCGAGCAAATTAATAGATTCCTGATCGCGAGCTAATATTAAAAACGTTCAATGTGCCGTAAAATTGTCAAACGGAGAGATTCCATCTTTCGAGCAAATTAATAGATTCCAGATCGCGAGCTAATATTAAAAACGTTCAATGTGCCGTAAAATTGTCAAACGGAGAGATTCCATCTTTCGAGCAAATTAATAGATTCCTGATCGCGAATTAATATTAAAAACGTTCAATGTGCCGTAAAATTCTCAAACGGAGAGATTCCATCTTTTCAGCAAATTAATAGATTTCTGATCGCGAGCTAATATTAAAAACGTTCAATGTGCCGTAAAATTCTCAAACGGAGAGATTCCATCTTTCGAGCAATTTAATAGATTTGTGATCGCGAGCTAATATTAAAAACGTTCAATGTGGCGTAAAATTCTCAAACGGAGAGATTCCATCTTTCGAGCAAATTAATAGATTCCTGATCGCGAGCTAAAATTAAAAACGTTCAATGTGCCGTAAAATTCTCAAACGGAGAGATTCCATCTTTCGAGCAAATTAATAGATTCTTGATCGCGAGCTAATATTAAAAACGTTCAATGTGCCTAAAAATCCTCAAACGGAGAGATTCCATCTTTCGAGCAAATTAATAGATTCCTGATCGCAAGCTAAAATTAAAAACGTTCAATGTGCCGTAAAATTCCCAAACGGAGAGATTCCATCTTTCGAGGAAATTAATAGATTCCTGATCGCGAGCTAATATTAAAAACGTTCAATGTGCCGTAAAATCCTCAAACGGAGAGATTCCATCTTTCGAGCAATTTAATAGATTCCTGATCGCGAGCTAATATTAAAAACGTTCAATGTGCCGTAAAATCCTCAAACGGAGAGATTCCATCTTTCGAGCAATTTAATAGATTCCTGATCGCGAGCTAATATTAAAAACGTTCAATGTGCCGTAAAATTCTCAAACGGAGAGATTCCATCTTTCGAGCAATTTAATAGATTTCTGATCGCGAGCTAATATTAAAAACGTTCAATGTGCCGTAAAATTCTCAAACGGAGAGATTCCATCTTTCGAGCAAATTAATAGATTCTTGATCGCGAGCTAATATTAAAAACGTTCAATGTGCCGTAAAATTCTCAAACGGAGAGATTCCATCTTTCGAGCAAATTAATAGATTCTTGATCGCGAGCTAATATTAAAAACGTTCAATGTGCCGTAAAATTCTCAAACGGAGAGATTCCATCTTTCGAGCAAATTAATAGATTCCTGATCGCGAGCTAATATTAAAAACGTTCAATGTGCCTAAAAATCCTCAAACGGAGAGATTCCATCTTTCGAGCAAATTAATAGATTCCTGATCGCAAGCTAAAATTAAAAACGTTCAATGTGCCGTAAAATTCCCAAACGGAGAGATTCCATCTTTCGAGGAAATTAATAGATTCCTGATCGCGAGCTAATATTAAAAACGTTCAATGTGCCGTAAAATCCTCAAACGGAGAGATTCCATCTTTCGAGCAATTTAATAGATTCCTGATCGCGAGCTAATATTAAAAACGTTCAATGTGCCGTAAAATTCTCAAACGGAGAGATTCCATCTTTCGAGCAATTTAATAGATATAGTGTGCTAATAGATATAGCGAGCTAATATTAAAAACGTTCAATGTGCCGTAAAATTCTCAAACGGAGAGATTCCATCTTTCGAGCAAATTAATAGATTCTTGATCGCGAGCTAAAATTAAAAACGTTCAATGTGCCGTCAAATTCTCAAACGGAGAGATTCCATCTTTCGAGCAAATTAATAGATTCCTGATCGCGAGCTAATATTAAAAACGTTCAATGTGCCGTAAAATTCTCAAACGGAGAGATTCCATCTTTCGAGCAATTTAATAGATTTCTGATCGCGAGCTAATATTAAAAACGTTCAATGTGCCGTAAAATTCTCAAACGGAGAGATTCCATCTTTCGAGCAAATTAATAGATTCTTGATCGCGAGCTAATATTAAAAACGTTCAATGTGCCGTAAAATTCTCAAACGGAGAGATTCCATCTTTCCAGCAAAATAATAGATTCCTGATCGCGAGCCAATATTAAAAACGTTCAATGTGCCGTCAAATTCTCAAACGGAGAGATTCCATCTTTCGAGCAAATTAATAGATTCCTGATTCGCGAGCTAATATTAAAAACGTTCAATGTGCCGTAAAATTCTCAAACGGAGAGATTCCATCTTTCGAGGAAATTAATAGATTCCTGATCGCGAGCTAATATTAAAAACGTTCAATGTGCCTAAAAATCCTCAAACGGAGAGATTCCATCTTTCGAGCAAATTAATAGATTCCTGATCGCAAGCTAAAATTAAAAACGTTCAATGTGCCGTAAAATTCCCAAACGGAGAGATTCCATCTTTCGAGGAAATTAATAGATTCCTGATCGCGAGCTAATATTAAAAACGTTCAATGTGCCGTAAAATCCTCAAACGGAGAGATTCCATCTTTCGAGCAATTTAATAGATTCCTGATCGCGAGCTAATATTAAAAACGTTCAATGTGCCGTAAAATTCTCAAACGGAGAGATTCCATCTTTCGAGCAATTTAATAGATATAGTGTGCTAATAGATATAGCGAGCTAATATTAAAAACGTTCAATGTGCCGTAAAATTCTCAAACGGAGAGATTCCATCTTTCGAGCAAATTAATAGATTCTTGATCGCGAGCTAAAATTAAAAACGTTCAATGTGCCGTAAAATTCTCAAACGGAGAGATTCCATCTTTCCAGCAAATTAATAGATTCCTGATCGCGAGCTAATATTAAAAACGTTCAATGTGCCGTAAAATTGTCAAACGGAGAGATTCCATCTTTCGAGCAAATTAATAGATTCCTGATCGCGAATTAATATTAAAAACGTTCAATGTGCCGTAAAATTCTCAAACGGAGAGATTCCATCTTTCGAGCAAATTAATAGATTCTTGATCGCGAGGTAATATTAAAAACGTTCAATGTGCCGTAAAATTCTCAAACGGAGAGATTCCATCTTTCCAGCAAAATAATAGATTCCTGATCGCGAGCCAATATTAAAAACGTTCAATGTGCCGTCAAATTCTCAAACGGAGAGATTCCATCTTTCGAGCAAATTAATAGATTCCTGATCGCGAGCTAATATTAAAAACGTTCAATGTGCCGTAAAATTGTCAAACGGAGAGATTCCATCTTTCGAGCAAATTAATAGATTCCAGATCGCGAGCTAATATTAAAAACGTTCAATGTGCCGTAAAATTGTCAAACGGAGAGATTCCATCTTTCGAGCAAATTAATAGATTCCTGATCGCGAGCTAATATTAAAAACGTTCAATGTGCCGTAAAATCCTCAAACGGAGAGATTTCATCTTTCGAGCAATTTAATAGATTCCTGATCGCGAGGTAATATTAAAAACGTTCAATGTGCCGTAAAATTCTCAAACGGAGAGATTCCATCTTTCCAGCAAAATAATAGATTCCTGATCGCGAGCGAATATTAAAAACGTTCAATGTGCCGTCAAATTGTCAAACGGAGAGATTCCATCTTTCGAGCAAATTAATAGATTCCTGATCGCGAGCTAATATTAAAAACGTTCAATGTGCCGTCAAATTCTCAAACGGAGAGATTCCATCTTTCGAGCAAATTAATTGATTCCTGATTGCGAGCTAATATTAAAAACGTTCAATGTGCCGTAAAATTGTCAAACGGAGAGATTCCATCTTTCGAGCAAATTAATAGATTCTTGATCGCGAGCTAAAATTAAAAACGTTCAATGTGCCGTAAAATTCTCAAACGGAGAGATTCCATCTTTCCAGCAAATTAATAGATTCCTGATCGCGAGCTAATATTAAAAACGTTCAATGTGCCGTAAAATTGTCAAACGGAGAGATTCCATCTTTCGAGCAAATTAATAGATTCCTGATCGCGAATTAATATTAAAAACGTTCAATGTGCCGTAAAATTCTCAAACGGAGAGATTCCATCTTTCGAGCAAATTAATAGATTCTGGATCGCGAGGTAATATTAAAAACGTTCAATGTGCCGTAAAATTCTCAAACGGAGAGATTCCATCTTTCCAGCAAAATAATAGATTCCTGATCGCGAGCCAATATTAAAAACGTTCAATGTGCCGTCAAATTCTCAAACGGAGAGATTCCATCTTTCGAGCAAATTAATAGATTCCTGATCGCGAGCTAATATTAAAAACGTTCAATGTGCCGTAAAATTGTCAAACGGAGAGATTCCATCTTTCGAGCAAATTAAGAGATTCCAGATCGCGAGCTAATATTAAAAACGTTCAATGTGCCGTAAAATTGTCAAACGGAGAGATTCCATCTTTCGAGCAAATTAATAGATTCCTGATCGCGAATTAATATTAAAAACGTTCAATGTGCCGTAAAATTCTCAAACGGAGAGATTCCATCTTTCGAGCAAATTAATAGATTCCTGATCGCGAGCCAATATTAAAAACGTTCAATGTGCCGTCAAATTCTCAAACGGAGAGATTCCATCTTTCGAGCAAATTAATTGATTCCTGATTGCGAGCTAATATTAAAAACGTTCAATGTGCCGTAAAATTGTCAAACGGAGAGATTCCATCTTTCGAGCAAATTAATAGATTCTTGATCGCGAGCTAAAATTAAAAACGTTCAATGTGCCGTAAAATTCTCAAACGGAGAGATTCCATCTTTCCAGCAAATTAATAGATTCCTGATCGCGAGCTAATATTAAAAACGTTCAATGTGCCGTAAAATTGTCAAACGGAGAGATTCCATCTTTCGAGCAAATTAATAGATTCCTGATCGCGAATTAATATTAAAAACGTTCAATGTGCCGTAAAATTCTCAAACGGAGAGATTCCATCTTTCGAGCAAATTAATAGATTCTGGATCGCGAGGTAATATTAAAAACGTTCAATGTGCCGTAAAATTCTCAAACGGAGAGATTCCATCTTTCCAGCAAAATAATAGATTCCTGATCGCGAGCCAATATTAAAAACGTTCAATGTGCCGTCAAATTCTCAAACGGAGAGATTCCATCTTTCGAGCAAATTAATAGATTCTGGATCGCGAGGTAATATTAAAAACGTTCAATGTGCCGTAAAATTCTCAAACGGAGAGATTCCATCTTTCCAGCAAAATAATAGATTCCTGATCGCGAGCCAATATTAAAAACGTTCAATGTGCCGTCAAATTCTCAAACGGAGAGATTCCATCTTTCGAGCAAATTAATAGATTCCTGATCGCGAGCTAATATTAAAAACGTTCAATGTGCCGTAAAATTCTCAAACGGAGAGATTCCATCTTTCCAGCAAATTAATAGATTCCTGATCGCGAGCTAATATTAAAAACGTTCAATGTGCCGTAAAATTGTCAAACGGAGAGATTCCATCTTTCGAGCAAATTAATAGATTCCTGATCGCGAATTAATATTAAAAACGTTCAATGTGCCGTAAAATTCTCAAACGGAGAGATTCCATCTTTCGAGCAAATTAATAGATTCTGGATCGCGAGGTAATATTAAAAACGTTCAATGTGCCGTAAAATTCTCAAACGGAGAGATTCCATCTTTCCAGCAAAATAATAGATTCCTGATCGCGAGCCAATATTAAAAACGTTCAATGTGCCGTCAAATTCTCAAACGGAGAGATTCCATCTTTCGAGCAAATTAATAGATTCCTGATCGCGAGCTAATATTAAAAACGTTCAATGTGCCGTAAAATTGTCAAACGGAGAGATTCCATCTTTCGAGCAAATTAAGAGATTCCAGATCGCGAGCTAATATTAAAAACGTTCAATGTGCCGTAAAATTGTCAAACGGAGAGATTCCATCTTTCGAGCAAATTAATAGATTCCTGATCGCGAATTAATATTAAAAACGTTCAATGTGCCGTAAAATTCTCAAACGGAGAGATTCCATCTTTCGAGCAAATTAATAGATTCCTGATCGCGAGCTAATATTAAAAACGTTCAAAGTGCCGTAAAATCCTCAAACGGAGAGCTTCCATCTTTCGAGCAATTAAATAGATTCCTGATCGCGAGCTAATATTAAAAACGTTCAATGTGCCGTAAAATTCTAAAACGGAGAGATTCCATCTTTCGAGCAATTTAATAGATTTCTGATCGCGAGCTAATATTAAAAACGTTCAATGTGCCGTAAAATTCTCAAACGGAGAGATTCCATCTTTCGAGCAAATTAATAGATTCTTGATCGCGAGCTAATATTAAAAACGTTCAATGTGCCGTAAAATTCTCAAACGGAGAGATTCCATCTTTCCAGCAAAATAATAGATTCCTGATCGCGAGCCAATATTAAAAACGTTCAATGTGCCGTCAAATTCTCAAACGGAGAGATTCCATCTTTCGAGCAAATTAATAGATTCCTGATCGCGAGCTAATATTAAAAACGTTCAATGTGCCGTAAAATTGTCAAACGGAGAGATTACATCTTTCGAGCAAATTAATAGATTCCTGATCGCGAGCTAATATTAAAAACGTTCAATGTGCCGTAAAATTGTCAAACGGAGAGATTCCATCTTTCGAGCAAATTAATAGATTCCTGATCGCGAATTAATATTAAAAACGTTCAATGTGCCGTAAAATTCTCAAACGGAGAGATTCCATCTTTCGAGCAAATTAATAGATTCCTGATGGCGAGCTAATATTAAAAACGTTCAATGTGCTGTAAAATCCTCAAACGGAGAGATTCCATCTTTCGAGCAATTAAATAGATTCCTGATCACGAACTAATATTAAAAACGTTCAATGTGCCGTAAAATTCTCAAACGGAGAGATTCCATCTTTCCAGCAAATTAATAGATTCCTGATCGCGAGCTAATATTAAAAACGTTCAATGTGCCGTAAAATTCTCAAACGGAGAGATTCCATCTTTCCAGCAAATTAATAGATTCCTGATCGCGAGCTAATATTAAAAACGTTCAATGTGCCGTAAAATTCTCAAACGGAGAGATTCCATCTTTGGAGCAATTTAATAGATTTCTGATCGCGAGCTAATATTAAAAACGTTCAATGTGCCGTAAAATTCTCAAACGGAGAGATTCCATCTTTCCAGCAAATTAATAGATTCCTGATCGCGAGCTAATATTAAAAACGTTCAATGTGCCGTAAAATTCTCAAACGGAGAGATTCCATCTTTGGAGCAATTTAATAGATTTCTGATCGCGAGCTAATATTAAAAACGTTCAATGTGCCGTAAAATTCTCAAACGGAGAGATTCCATCTTTGGAGCAATTTAATAGATTTCTGATCGCGAGCTAATATGAAAAACGTTCAATGTGCCGTAAAATTCTCAAACGGAGAGATTCCATCTTTCGAGCAAATTAATAGATTCTTGATCGCGAGCTAATATTAAAAACGTTCAATGTGCCGTAAAATTCTCAAACGGAGAGATTCCATCTTTCGAGCAAATTAATAGATTCCTGATCGCGAGCTAAAATTAAAAACGTTCAATGTGCCGTAAAATTCTCAAACGGAGAGATTCCATCTTTCGAGCAAA
>JAOWCC010001648.1:0-173816 GCA_030867875.1 Actinernus sp. WN-2022
ATCAAATCATAATTCTTGTGAAGTTGTTAGAGTGGCTTGTTGAAGTCCTGGGAGATAGTTGTTTTATGTCCTCCATATATTTATTGAGCAGGATCATTGTTTTTGTTTTCTGTAGTATGTTGCCTTCTGGTTGACATTATATAATAGTGTTCAATATTCCATTAGACACAGCCATAAGCATAATTGTTTTGAAGTTGTTAGAGTGGCTTGCTGAAGTCCTGGGAGATATTTGTTTTAGCTCTCCCGTGTATTTGTTGAGCCTTCTTCAACTGGTTGACATTCATGTAATCACACAACAGAGTATTCTTCCTTCGTTCCTTGTACATGTTCATCTGTAATTCTTGGATAAGTGGATGGAGCACTTTTTCACACTGAAAGAAGAGATTTGATGAGTTAATGAAGACAATCAGGAATCATAGAGGATGTTATATTCTGGGCTCTTTACAAACAGTAAGGCCTGATTTTCTTTCTCATTAATTTGGTAGCAATTTACTGTCCCCTGTATAATTAATCAAATTTTGAAATAGCCACCTATTTAAAAATCCAATTAGCATAGCAGAACAATCAGCCTAAGTTCCTTGGCTGATTTTATTGGTACCTTCACAGTCAAAACGGCTCAAGTGTACCCCCTAGAGTCGATTATTGATTTCATTATTGGAATATTGAGTTCATTATTTGTTGAATAATGCATTATTGAAACGAATAATCAAATGTTCAAAATTTTAAATCTTCAAATTTCGAGCTTTGTTTGACTTGTTATCTAACTACAGCTCGAAATCCGAAGATTTAACATTTTGAACATTTGATTATTTGTTTCAAGAAAAGCATTCTTCAATGAATAATTAATTCAATATTCCAATAATGAAATCAATAATCGACTCTAGGGGGGCACGCTTGAGCCATTTTGACTGTAAGGGGTCAAAATAAGCTTGGGTCAGGTGTCAAAACGAAAATTGTTAGGTGTCAAAACGAAAATTCCAGATGAGCATCCCAGCCCTATTTATGTGGGCGTCCCCCGGGTATACTGGATATTAACTTATGACAGTAATGAAGACATAAATTCCCGGGGGAGGGGTACTTCTAGAAATTTTGTACAGGGATGCTCCGCCTGGACTCTCGACTCCTTACCCTTTTATATACCAAATTTGGGCAAAAATGTGTCCTTTTATATACCTCTTGCAAAAAGGTACCCCTTTTATATACGTCATACAAAAAGGAACCCCCTTTTATACCTACTATACCATGGTTTCTATCAAATCTATAGGCCTGTTGCACCAATTAGAAAAATTAACGGTTAATGGAAATGTGAAAAATCAATTGACTGAACTCTTAAAACCCTACCCTTTTATATACCTAAACTCGCGAATTCCCTACCCTTTTATATACCTCCAGCCCAAAAAACCTACCCCTTTCGTGCGGAGCATCCCTGTATGGTCTACTATAGGGAGTACCCCCCTGGGTATAAATTATTACTAACTAGAAGTATTTCAATGAAACTCTGATAAATAACAGTTATAATGCAAACGTCCTATTAGTATTAAACACATGGAATAGTTCTATTATTTAACTTACATATATCACTGTATTTTGTGAGACTTGATTTAAAGCAATGCATTGATTGTATCCAGTACACTCTTTCTACAGGCTTGTAACTTGTGTAAGAGGTGTCCATGGCAGTTTTTTATTAATAGCGAGTAGGCCTTCTATTCTACAACAAGAGCTGCTAATTCACGTCTTCGTCATTTTCTTCAAGAATAACAGCAAATTCAGGGAATACTTAAATCAGTTTGTTATGTGTCAAACTCCCTCGATGCCACGTTAGAATCCATCGCCGGGTATGTCGAATCTATTGTCCAAATAAGCGAGTATTTCATCCAAAGCCATTCACAAGAGCCATTTAAATATTCCAGGAAAATATAATTACCGAAAATTTGACCAAATCACGATAAAACTAGACTTAGAAATGGCATGAAAAGAAGAAAGCAAGATGGCGGAATGAGGAAAGCCAAAAACGCCCCAGGCCTGGACCCAGGCCTCCGCGGTAAGAATGACCTACCAAATAGCCACCTTCTAAAAAACTCTACAGGAGTCCCAGAGGTGAGACCCTTGCGGAATTTGTGTCCATTACCCAGCATGCAATTGGGGGTGGGTACAGGAAGAAATGCAGTGACAAGAATAGCGTAGTTCACAGTCCCTTGGTGTGTTTTGTGCAAACAAACCTGGTGGTTGGAAACATTAAAGAAGGTAGTGTAACGACTGAGTACTGATTTTGTGTTTGCTCTTGATTTCAAGTGCGAATGGGAAGGATGTTTTGAGCCGATTTTCAGCTCCTTAAAATTCGTGCAAATGGCGAAGAAACAAAAACGAACGCCAAAACAAATGCGTTTTTCTCCAAAGTGGGAGAGTCAAGCGATCCCTGTTATAGCTCTGACTTTGAAGCCATTCATCACTTCACATAATATCGCAATATCGTCTTTCCGGCATGTCTAGATGCGATGTAATAATTTTTCTCATATAGGTCTCAGGGGACCCATATTTACAGGCTCGGACCCGAAAGAGATAAAGGTTATAGTCCAGTAGCTGAGGGTTTCGTTCCCACGGGTCAGAAAAGGTTTGACATCGGATTTTAATGAAACAAGACTTCCTGATTAACATCAGATAGTTTGTATAGTTGACTTGTAACCTACGACTCAACATGAAAACGAGGCTGCCATCTTTATCCGCGGTTACCGCTCCATTTGTCGAGGAAAATTGGTAATAACCGGCCAATAAACCATACTATCAATGAAATGAAGCCATGCAAGGCAATGGAAACGTTTGTCACGTGGCTGATAACGTGACTTTTAGGAGGCCAAAATATTGTCTGGAAATGCATAATCATCATGTTCCTTGTTACGGAGAGAAAAGTTTGCAGTTATTGTTTTTTTAGTAGTCTTGTTTTTTTAGTAGTCTTGTTTTTGTGTAGTTTCAGCTATTTTCCTTCATTTGATTCACTTAAGATACGATTTAAGGTGTAAATTCGTCAAATATTAGTTTTTCCACAGTTTTAAAACTAGCATGAAAACGAGGCTGATCGAGTTACAGGACTCATCATGTCGCATTTCTATACAATACAGATGCTCGTCATGAATGCATGAATCGTGATTGTTACTAGTGTATGCGCCATCACTAGCCCATTACGGTGCCACTCAAAATTCCTCTCGATCTGCTGCGGCCTTTCGGCTGCTAACTTAGAAACTAACAAGCAGTGGATTAAATCGTTCTTATCGTAGATTTAGGCCCGATTCAAACGCCGTCAGGGTTTTATCCAAGTGCCGTTCTAAAATACTTCAAAAGAAGCCGTCTCATTATCCATTGTTTCAAATGACTTATTCCCTACATATATAAACAAACATTGAAGCCTCACCGACACTCATTTTGAGCTATATTAGACTGGGAACAGTCCCTTTATTTTTCTTGGTCTCTAGTCACGAAAAACTCGAAAAACGATGTTTTGGCCGATCGCCGTTGGGCGCGAACGAAACCCCCGAAGGGAAGGAGGACGGGGAAGGGGTAACAAAAAAAAATAAAGGGACTGCAGTCTTTTCCCACTGGCGCGCGTTCAGAGTCTGCACCGCCCACTAATTAAAATGAGATTAAAACTCCGCCCACCAGTCACAATAAGAGGGAAAAGCCGTGATGATAAACAAATACAAACCGTGGGGAAATCCTTGTTCGCTGGTCACTCTTCTTTTATAGAAAAATAGTTTTTCATCGAAATCGAAATGAATGTTGGTAACTTTGGGAAACATTCTTACGTTTCATCCGAAAATACCAAAAAAAACTGGCGTCGATAGTACCGCAGTTAGTAATTTGATTACTAATATTCTCAAAATCCCTCTCAGCTTGGAAAGAGAGATATCTATCTGCCCGCGTATGTAAGTGTGCTAATAACGAGAGATTCTTGCTGAATGCAGTAGACTTCTTAAACAAATCGAGGAACTCGGAAGACAGAACTTGCTCGGCGGACGCGTACATATAACTTCACTGGTATGTTCGGACTACTATCGTGCAGCTAGCTAGAGTCTTGAGATATCTGTCAGCAACTCCTACCTCGCAGCTAGTTAATAAATTAGTACTGTTCAGACCAACTTCTGGTATGCGTAATCTGAGCACTTTAGATATTTAGTTTGTTGACCCAGTACCATATGTGCCACGACTAACATTAACTAGCCTAGTAACTTTAATAGTAGGTTTTCCTTCTTTTTTTTCCCCTCTTCTGGTTTGTTTCTATCTCTAAAAGATAGAAATTTGGTCTATAACTGCCCTTGGCGCAAGTGTTTCGTAATCGCAAATAATTGACCGCCAAAGTGCTCAATTGAAATTTCAACCAAAATATTAAAACTGTGCGAAAAACTGCTACTGACTGGTGTTCGGCGATCCTCGTTATCTATGATGGCTCGATTGACCTACAATACACCCGGTAGTTGTCGTGGTAAGAGAAATTACCTTGGAGCGAGTAGTGAACGTGATCGTAGCGAGAGCTAGAATAAAGTCGGTTAGATCGGATGATAACACTGACTTGACATTTGTGTACATTTCAAAACCTTAAAATAACTAAAATCTGTCAGTCGATGGGCTTTTAGCGCGCTAGATTCTATTCAAGCCACCTAGCTAGGTAGCTTGGCAGTGATGGGAATGGCTCCTGGAAGCCCGTCCTATGACAACCGAGGAAACCACGAACTATCCCGACAAAGGATGTGTTGATTTTTGGGCCGCATGTGCGCGAAAGAACGCTCACGGAGAAAGGAAGGGCTTATCGCATCGAAACACAAAGCCGCAAACGACATAATGCTTATTTGAGCTTGTCAAAACAGATAAGAAACGTTGACGAAACTATGAATAGCCCTTTCGTTGACATGATAGCTCTTGAAGATCAAGAGCAAAGAGATCGCTTAGACGTCGTGAAAGACAAATTGACTCAGGCTCAAAGAGCCGTTGGTGAATTATTAGATAACGAAGACGAAAAACAATCATCGTATTCTTGGTTTGACCTCCGCGACAGGGAATATACTGAGTGTCGAATGAAATTAATTGAACGAATCCGGGCGCTCGAGAGAAAACACTACGCGACCGGTTCAATTCATAATCAGGTTATTCTAAGCGCAGCGCTAGTTCTCGCGCGTCTGGAAGTTCACGAAATTCAGCTCGCTCCATACGGCTAGAGGTAGCAGCTAAGAGCGCTAGATTGAAGGCCGAGATGGAATTTCTAGACCAAGAAAAGGAACTTAAGCAGATACAACTAGACCAAGAAAAGGAACTTAAGCAGATACAACTAGAACAAGAAAAGGAACTTAAGCGGATACAACTAGACAAGAAAAAGGAGCTTAGGCGGATACAATTGATGAAGGAGATTGCTATCGCTGATGCTGAAGAGCACGCGATAAAGCAGATTTTGGAAAAAAATGTCTCGGAAATAAAACAAGAGACCAAGTACAAATTGGACCCGTCAATCGGACCGTTCGTCCCTAAGCTCCCATTCCCCGCGCTTGTCCAAAGGTTTGACAATCCAATAGTTAAGTCAGAGCAGCCCGTATTTGAAGTAAAGAAAGAGACTGAACATAGGTCAGAACCACCTTACGGTTCCGCCTTTTATCTCCCCACAACCTGCGCCATCACTCATGCCAGAAAATCCGCATGACACCACACAGGTACTAAAGGAATTAGTAGGCTTACAAGCGAAGCAAACGGAGCTAAGTTCTTTGCTAATCCAACAGCAAAGGTCAGCCATCTGCCAGCTAAGGAACCGCCAGTTTTCGCCGGTGATGTCTTCGACTATCCGGCATTCGCCACGGCCTTTGACTCCATTATTTCTGAAAACGTCTTGTCCAATATGGATCGACTGTACTTCCTGGAAAAGTACACCAAAGGCAAGGCAAATGATGTGGTCAAAGGTTTCCTGGCTGTTAGCAGCGAGGATTCTTATAAAGAAGCCCGCAAAATACTAGATGAGCGGTTTGGGAACCCAGTCCATGTAGCGGAGGCATACAAATCGCGCATGCGCAACTGGCCCCAGATCAATGACAGGGACAGTAGTGCATTGCAAGAATTCTCCGATTTCTTCATCCGCTGTAGAGAGGGTGTGAAGACCGTGGGCTCGTTAGCTGAGTTTGACTCCACACAAACCCTACTTCAGATGGGCACCAAATTACCATCGTACTCCGGGGTCAAATGGTGTCGGTACGCTCACGAAAGGCAGGCAAAGTCCAGCTCCAGGGCCGTATCATTTAATGATTTTGTAAAGTTCGTCAAGGAGGAAGCGGAGCTGGCTAACGATCCCATTTTCTCGCCGGACGCATTAAAGAGAGAGAAACGGAAGCAATCCACGAAACCAGATCAGCCAGGCAAAGGGAAGAAGGGAGGATCGGCTAGAGCAGGCAGCTTCGCTACTAACGTAGCACCAGCACAGCCACCACCCGATAGTCGCCCAGTGAGCCAGTGTCCTCTATGCAAGAAGGGACACGCCCTAGATAAATGTACAGCATTCAAGGCGAAGAAGCCAGACGAACGCCGAGATGTTATAACCACAAATGGTCTCTGCTTTGGCTGCCTTAAGACGGGCCACCTTTTGAGAAGCTGCCAGTCGAGGCTTACTTGCAACGAGTGCGGCAAGCCGCATCCAACGTCCCTCCATGGAGTGAAACCGAAGAGTAAATATAGAAATAGCTCGCAAAATAAGTATCAGCAAAGCGCACCCACAGATGGGCCAACGCCCTCCACATCCCCTGACACCAAACCTGCGAGTAGACCACCAGAATCAGCAGACGCAAATGCAGGCGTATGCAGTTCCACAGACCGATCGGATTGTGAGAAGACTACCTCCATGATAGTGCCAGTGGTATTGCACCATAAAGATCGTCCGGAAGTGAAAGTGAAGGTCTACGCTCTACTTGACGATGGCAGTGATTCAACCTTTGTTAAGAGCTCGAGACTTCGAGAGCTAGACATAGAGGGTCCAGAAATTTCGCTTACGACAGGACGGAAAATCCTGTGCAGAAGATCGAAGACCTGGTCGTACAGAAACTCGACAAAGGATCATCTATCGAACTTCCAAAGGCCTACTCACGAGACTCCATACCCTCACGAAGAAATCAGATCCCTACGCCGGAAGTAGCAGGTGGATGGGCACACTTAGCAAAAATAAAGGACGAAATATATCCTCTCCAGAATGACTTGGAAATAGGACTGGTGATAGGATGTAATTGTCCCAAGGCCCTAATGCCACAAGAAGTGGTTCCTGGGAATGAGAACGAACCATACGCAGTTAAGACTTTGCTTGGATGGGGTATCATCGGTCCAGTTCGTACAGAGTCGCCAACAAGTGATAGCGACGTGTCTACCTGTCATAGAATCGTGACTAGCGAAATAGGAAATCCAAGGCTCGCTACCAAATTTGTAGTAGACACACAAACCAAGGAAGTGATCAATCCTTTCGAAATTCGCAAGATGTTTGAGTTAGACTTCTCCGAGCATGACCAAGCCAACGAAACCCTCTCCCAGGAAGATCGCAAATTCATGAAGATAGCTACTAATGGCATTCGCCACCTTGAAGACGGCCATTTTGAATTGCCTCTACCCCTCAAAGACGAACATGTGATGCTGCCAAACAATAGAGTCATGGCATTGAACCGCCTGAAGCCATTAAAGAAACGCTTTCAATCAAATGAAGCCTATCGTCAGCATTATGTAGAGTTTATGAACAAGGTCATCAATAGCGGCTACGCAGAGAGAGTAGAAGAAGAAACAGATAGCGACAAGTTAGTGTGGTACATCCCGCACCATGGTGTCTATCACCCTAAGAAACCTAACAAAATCAGGGTGGTATTTGACTGCTCGGCACAGTTTCGAGGAGAGTCGATAAACAAACACCTGCTACCAGGACCTGACCACAAATAACCTAATAGGCGTCCTTTGCAGGTTTCGTCGTGAGCCAGTCGCACTTATGTGCGACATAGAGGCGATGTTTTACCAGGTCAAGGTCCCAGAAGAATGTCGAGATTTACTGCGTTTCTTGTGGTGGGAGGAAGGTGATATTACCAAGGAACCACAGGTATACCGCATGACAGTTCACCTGTTCGGAGCCGCATCGTCACCCCCCCAGGTTGCTCTAACTTCGTCCTCAAAGCCACAGCTGACGTCAACGAAGGAGCCCTAGGATCTGCAGCGGGCGAATTCCTTCGTCGCGACTTCTACGTCGATGACGGGCTGAAGTCTGTGGCATCGGTAGCAGAAGCCGTCGACCTAATAAAGACCGTGAAGGAAATGTGTCAACGAGGTGGCTTCAACCTCAACAAGTTCACTTCCAATAGCAAAAAAGTGATTAAGAAGATCCCGTTAGAAGACAGAGCTGAAGCGTGCTTTGGGCGTTCAGTGGTGTATCGAGTCGGACGCGTTCAAGTTCGTCATTTCCTTGAAGAACCGACCATGCACACAGCGCGGAATCCTTTCTACAGTGAGCTCGATATTCGACCCGATAGGATTCGTTCCTCCCGTGATATTGGAAGGTAAGTCTATCCTACAGGAGCTCTGCCGCCTCAACATCGGTTGGGACGACCCAGTGCCGGAAGACGTACAGACAAGGTTGTTCATGTGGAGGTCAGAACTACAGGAGCTACAAAGCTTATCCATTCCCCGGTGCTACAAGCCAGCCGGTTTCCAACGCATCGTCAAGGCTGAACTCCATCACTTCTCAGATGCAAGTTTCAAAGGCTATGGGCAATGTAGTTATCTTAGAACAGCCAATGAAGACGGGAAAATTCACTGCTCCTTCGTGATTGGCAAGGCAAGAGTCACGCCTCTGAAACCCATCACTGTTCCAAGACTGGAGCTAACGACAGCAGTCGTATCGGCTAGAGTTAGTGAGCAGTTGAAATGAGAATTGGATATCGACATAACCAAAGAAGTGTTCTGGACCGACAGCAGAGTTGTCCTTGGATACATTGCAAATAGTGTGAGGCGTTTTCATATCTTCGTAGCTTATCGCGTCCAGGAAATACACGAGAAGTCATCGATGGAGCAATGGAGGTATGTCAACACTAAGTCCAATCCCGCAGATGAAGCTTCCAGGGGACTGCGTCCAAGAGAGTTAGCTGAGTCGAAATGGATGAAGGGACCAGAGTTTCTTTGGAAGCAAGACGCCGAATGGGAAGTGACCCCCACAGATACCCTGTGCGACATCGAACTCTCGAACGATGATCCAGAAGTGAAGAGCGCTGTTTCTTTGGCCACTGAGATATCGCCAACATGGCCAACATTATTAGAACGACTGGCGTACTTCTCAGACTGGCTGCGCGCGAAGAAGGCAGTCGCTCTGTGTCGTTGTTATGTGCACAAATTGCAAGCCAGACTCAAGAACAAGAGTCAAGATAAGAAGACCGCAGAGAAAGGCTTGGGCCAGGTCGAACCTATATCAATTCAGGAGCTGTATGATGCGGAAATGATCATACTAAAGTCCGCACAACAAGAATCACTACCCGATATATCACCATCTAGCTCCCTCAGTAAGTTGGAACCCTTCGTAGACCCAGATGGCGACACTAGAGTGGGTGGACACTTAAGCTATCCAATCTTCCTGACGGATCGAAACACCCAGCAATTCTACCTGGAAAGGGTCATATGACAGACCTTATCATCAGATACTACCACCAGAAGATACAGCACCAGGGCAGAGGAATCACAGCCAATGAGATACGAGCCAGTGGCTATTGGATCGTTGGGGCCTCGACAGCTGTGTCAAGCCTGATACACAAGTGTATCACATGTCGAAAGCTGCGCGGTGGTCTGCAGGAGCAACGCATGGCAGACTTACCAGAAGATCGAGTAGACCCTGCACCTCCATTTATCAGCTGTGCAGTGGACTACTTCGGCCCCTTCATTATCAGAGAAGGTCGCAAGGAGCTCAAGAGGTATGGAGTGCTGTTTACCTGCATGGCGTCTAGAGCTGTTCACATCGAGGTAGCGGCGACGCTGGAGACCGACTCCTTCATCAATGCTCTGCGCAGATTTGTAAGCCGAAGGGGTCCGATTCGCGAATTGCGTAGAGACCAAGGCACAAACTTCGTGGGAGCTAGAAAGGAGCTAAGTGCAGCGTTAAACGAAATGGACCACGATAAGATCCAAGCTGAAATGAGACGCCACGACTGTGACTGGTTCGCCTCCAAAATGAACGTTCCCTCGGCCAGTCACATGGGAGGAGCATGGGAGCGACATATTCGCTCTGTGCGCAACGTGTTAGCTGCACTGCTACAGAGCAACGGTTCGCAGATAAACGACGAGTCTCTGCGAACTCTTATGTGTGAAGGAGAAGCGATAGTTAACAGTCGCCCATAAACTGTTGACTCTCTGAACGACCCACTTGCGCTGAACCCTTTGACGCCAAATGATCTGTTGACGATGAAAACGAAAGTGGTGCTCCCACCTCCCGGCGTGTTCCAGTCTGCTGATAAATACTGCAGGAAACGTTGGAGACGCGTTCAACACCTAGCTAACGAATTCTGGATTCGCTGGAAAAAGGAGTATCTCCTCAACCTACAGAAAAGCCAGAAATGGACGAAGACCCGCAGAGATATGCGTGTCGGCGACATCGTAATCATCAAGGATGTTTATCTTCCCCGTAATAGATGGCGACTCGCGCGTGTCGCTGAGATCCACGAGAGCACCGACGGTCATGTGCGCACGGTCAAGCTAGCAATCGCTGATTGCGCACTTGACACCAAGGGCAGGCGCACCAAGCCCGGCACCAGGTACTTGGAGCGTCCCGTGCAGAAGCTCATGCTGTTGCAGGAAGCGGAGTAGCAGAGACCTGAGGTTCATCCCCGTCGAGGAGCCACGACAACAATTTGTAGCTATGAACATTTAGATGTTTTATTAGTATTTAGTATGAAATGTGAACATTTCAGGGGAGCCATGTAACGGCTTGTCAGCCGCTCCCGGACATTTAATAATATTATTTCCGTTATTATTTTCGTAGCCAATGTCATGATGTCATTGTGGTTAGTCGTCGATTAGTGAAATATCTCGTTACTGGTTTTCTTCTGTCACATAATGACATTATGATTAACCCCGCATCCGTTAGTTCGTTTTAGTAGTGCTTGAGATCAGTCGTTAAAGTATCTCCGCAGTAGTAACCTTTGTGTCGAATTGGAGTTTATTTGGTTATAGCCACGGCAAGCGGGACCGTTATTTTACGATTAGACACGGATGATAGTTCTCGAAGAATTGCAATAAACATATCTACAACACACGTTCATCCTGAAGTCTGTCCGTAAAATATCCCCGATCGAAACCCTATGGTGTGCTTTCACTCACGCGAGTTTAATCGTCGTCGTAACTTCGCTAAGTGTAGCCGCTACGCTTTCGCTTTCAGGCAGAAGTCGTTTGACATGATCTGTTCTTCCACAATGCTCCTCACAGGCACGATTACCAGGATAGAAGAGCTTTGCTCGGGATTGTTGTTCCGTTTGGCGAGTAAAACATTTTGGTAAATTACCAGTTGGAAGCACAGCCAACACATCTTTGTTTTGTAATAAGTTCTCAATGGCTTGCTTTTGTTCGGCTTTTAAAATTAAGCCATCAAAGCTGATGAGATAAACCCTCAAAAATTTGATCAAAATCCAAAATTTCTCTTGTTGCCATTTTCACAGAGCAAAAATGGAAACCTTTGCGGTGCTATAAAATAGCTGTCAATATCTTTTTGAGATTGATCTAATTGAGATTGATATCTGTTACGTTTGTATTGTTTAATTGACCAATCACGATTTTCAGTTGCTGGAGCAACTGAAATTCTGAACGCGCGCCAGTGAGAAAAGACTGCAGTCCCTTTATTTTTATTTTGTCCCCCCTCCCCCCGCCCTCCTACCCTTCGGGGATTTCGTTCGCGCATCGTTTGACTAGCCGGACCAAGAAAAATAAAGGGACTGTTCGCAGTCTAGCTATATACACACAAACACCATTTCCTCCTTCCACGAGCTCAAAATTTGTTATTTCCAGTGAAACTTATTTCTACAATATCCTAAGAATGCAGACTCAATTATTTTGCTACCTCCCAGGTATTCCTATTAGAATCACAAGCAAGTCCAAAAGAAGAATTCCTTACCAGCCATAGGTACTCCGAACTTCATACTTCACAGCCACACATGCCCAGTTTATAATTCCACTGCCCCACTTTATAATTTCACAGTCACACTTCATAAATTCACAGCCGCACAGGCAAATGTCACTGTCATGCAAGGCAGACTTCATCATTTCCCAGCAACACAGGCATACTTCATTCTTTGACAGCCACACAGGCATAGTAGGACTTTATAATTTCACATTAATACTTTCACACTACAGGCATACTTTATCATTTCATAGCCCCACTAGCCTGCTTGCAAACAGTTGAGGGTGGAGATAAACTACATCTATACCTGTGGCACTGTGAAATTATGAAATATGCCTGTGTGGCTGAGATATTCTGAAACTATGAAGTGTGCCTGTGGGGCTATAGCCTGCTTGCAGGCGGTGGAGGGTGTACATGTGTTTTCGCGCAGCAAACGGATCATCGAAGCGGCCGCCATATTGGCCGAGCGTGATTGAGACCTGGGATCGAGTGACAAATGGAGGGGGAGGGGGGTGGGGGAGAACAAGCAGTTGCACGAAAACCCCTGGTTTCTGAATATCCGCCCACCACGCACATGATTTCCGTTAACTTGTAACCCATTCTTAATTGACCCATTCTTAGTGGACGTGTGACATCCTGCCAATTTTGATTTGGTTTGATTGAAATGCGTGCAATATTCAAAACAAACTTCGCTCGCTGTCAAATGCAATGCAAAATGTTAGTAAAATTGTCAATTGGTTCTCAGATACGGAAATTTCAATAAAACCAGCTATCTTTGTTCAAAGTTCTCTATGGAAAGGACTCAGCGACAGTACCACTTTAGATATATATGTAGACAGTTCGGTTTCGCCCCATCAGTCTCTCAAAGAGTTTGCAAATCCTCCGAAATACATACATTTAATACAAGCTGCTTCACAAAGCCGTCCAGCACCGCAGTCAGGTGCCATACAAGCGCCATAAAGATAAATACAGGATCGAAATAATCTCTAAACTTCAAAGAAAACTCCGATGGAGACAATGTTTTGTCTGGAACTCGATATTGAAGAACTCGTGGACAAACAAACTACGAGTGCAAAGTACACAGGTAAATGTTGTGATCGTCTTTCTCTGACAACTCGAAGTCCATCTTAGTGAATGTTTGCCGAAAGAAATGGACGACCGTTGCATAAATGTATTGAGGCGGATTTCTGATTATTTTCTAGTTCAACGGCCGTGAAGTCAATAGCCGGATTACATCTCTGCAATTCGGTCGACAACAATACTTTTCAGTGGCTAAATCACGGTTCGTTGTCAAGTTCTCTTTACCGTAAATATCATACTCTTTCCAAAGCCTGTCGAAAGAACAGCCAGAACGGCAGGTTTAAAGTACAGGTCACAATTCACAGGTCAGGTTGTTAAATTCTAAGACAAAATAAAGGCTCTATATACTAGCTTCCTCCTGCTCTGTTTTCAAAGTACCTTTACCCAGCCGCGGAGAAAGAAGCGAGCAGCTGTGTTCTCTCTAGAAAACCTCTGGAACCAGGGTTAAGGCGAAGGAGATAACTTTGAAAACGGAGCAGGAGGAAGCTATATATAGAGCCTGATATTTACGGTTTACGAACTTGCGAAAAGAGAACTCGACAACAAACCTCTCGCAGTTCGCCGATCGCCGCCTTCGCGGCTCTTTCTCCGTGGCTGTTCTCTCTAGAAAACCTCTGCAACCAGGGTACTTCACCTTAGTCTTCAAAAAAGACAAAGCCTTTTGTATTGCTCACCATATTTTATCAACTGCAAGCTCACTACACAACTCCTATTCTAGTTACGCCACTTCGCAGGCTACACTTATTCCTTTCAGTTCTTGCTTTCAAACTTGCCGCGATAATAAGCTTTGATTGACACCGTTTCAGCCAATCATATACCCCGTCCGCTGGTGGACGGGATCTAACTTTTGTACTCAGAACTGAACCAGGGGTTTTCGTGCAGGCGGTCTTTCAGATCTGCTTCTTCTCCCCCACCCCCCTCCACTTGTCATTCGATCCCAGGTCTCAATCACGCTCGGCCAATATGGCGGCCGCTTCGATGATCCGTTTGCTGCGCGAAAAAACCTCCACCGCCTGCAAGCAGGCTATAGCCCCACAGGTACACTTCATAGTTTCAGAATGTCTCAGCCACACAGGCATATTTTATAATTTCACAGTGCCATAGGCATGCTTTATAATTTTACTGCCACACAGTCAGGCTATATCTTCTAATTTCACAGCCCCTCAGGCAAGCATATTCCATTTTAGAATCTCAGAGCCACACAGGCAATTAATACTATATAATTTTATAACAGACAAGTAGTCTTGAAAATTCCACTGTCACACACACATATACTTCCTAATTCCTCAGCCAAACTGGCAAATTACAAATTGTAGTTACTAAGGCATAATAACTTCTAAGAAATGACACAACAATTCTTACACTCACACGAGAATCGCTAAACTGCAAAAGTAAACTCTGACCCAAATGATCCTCGAGTGAACTGAAATCTCAATACGCGGTACAGATAAACCGACAGTACAGATAAATCCGACGACAGATAACTCAAATCGCTCAAGTGACAAATAAACCGAACAAGGAATAATATGGTACCTCGTTGACTGAAGCAGCTGCGTTAAGTTGTAGGTCTGGCTGAACTATACCTCCTCGGCCTCGGATCGGACTTCAGTATTATTAGCAGCATTATTTCCTCCGACGGCCTGTACTACCACTTCGTTTCGGACCTCCTCTAGCACTAGAGGTCGAAGAGGTTGCTCTCTGTCTCCCATTCGGTCGAGTAAGTCGGGTTTGAAGTTATATATAGGCCGCTGAGGCGAACCGTTCTCATTCTCGGACTAGAGTGGAGCACATGTTCGCCTTTATAGTCTCATTTGCATATCATTAACTAATACCCAGGGCAGCATTACCAATTCAAATGGACTTTGAATAGCAGCTATGTTGATAACTTTAATCTCCTGTGGGATATTTAGATTTTGCGCAAATGTAACCTAATGTAAATCAACAGATTTTTTCTCTTTCCTTTAGAGGTTTTAGAGGAGCTCTGCAGTCAAAAGTCTAAATTTGACATTTTACAGAAAAAAAGATATGGATCTTCCTCTGATTATGAAGAATATTTCAATTTTGGACGATATTGCCATAAATAGGTCCAAACTCCCCTGTAGTGACTAGCGTGACAGTATTGCGTGACATGCATACTTGTTAAGTATTATAGGATAGATTAAATGTGGAGACCATGTGCTCTTGACTATGTGTCACTCTGTGTCGTGTTTACTCTCCATTACATTGGCGACGAGGATACTCTGGAATACTTTGTGATTCTCCGTGATCGTTTATAACTTGTCTACAATTCTTCATACAGTCTTTGTGACATATGGCTACAGCACTTCCAAATTTTGAATCGTTCGACATACATGCCGATGAAGCGATTTCGCAAAAATGGCGAAAGTGGTTGAAACGCCTCGAAAATCTCTTCATTGCCGCCGATATTAAGGATAAAAAGCGACAAAGAGCTCTTCTGTTATATTATGCTGGAGAAGAGGTGTCTGAAATCTTTGACACTCTACCCGAAACTGGTGATGATTTTGCGACGGCGAAGTCAAAACTCAACGAGTACTTCGACCCTAAGAAGAATGTGGAGTTTGAAATATACACGTTTCGTCGGGCCATCCAGAATGAAGGCGAAACCATGAATGCCTACCACTCTCGTCTGAGACAACTGGCTGCAAATTGTGAATTTTCTGATGTCGACAAGGAGATTAAGTCGCAAATAATTCAATCGTGTTCGTCCCAGCGACTTCGACGTAAAGCCCTCAAAGACTCAACGATGACTTTGCAAACCTAATACTCGCTGAAGCTCGCGCGCTGGAATTATCAGAAACACAAGCAAAGGATATGGAATCCAGTGGAAGCGCTAATGTTGTGATTACTAAGCCACTCCAAAAGAAAGAAAAGACAGGAACTTGCTTCAACTGTGGTGGAAGCTGGCCCCACGAGCCGAAAACTGCATGTCCTGCTCGAAGTCGTAGGTGTAATTTCTGCAATAAGTATGGCCACTACGCTCAATATTGCCGAAATGCACAAAAGAGTCAAGATTCCAGTCAAGTTAAGACATATCAAAGAGGGAACAGAAGACAAAGCCACTCTTCAAAATCAGTCAACCAAGTGGATGCTGGTTCTAGTTCAGAGGATGAATACACCTTCGTGTTGGAATCTAGCCCAAAGGTCAGTGCTCCTTTTGTGACACTGAAACTCAATGGAAATGATTGCAAGTTCTTAGTGGACTCTGTAGCCAGTGTGAATATAGTTACCTCAGATGTGCACAAAATGCTTGATGTGAAACTGAAACCATGTGATACTAAAGTGTATGCTTTCAATTCATCTGATCCATTACTAGTCCTTGGAAAATGTTCAGCTACAGTAGAGTCTAAGTGTAATTCAGCCAACTCAGAGTTTCTTGTTGTGAATGCTGAAACCTCTCTTCTTGGATACCCGACTGCCACTAAGCTTGGAGTACTACAGATTGCAAATGCTGTGTCCGTTGAAGAAAATATATTTCATAAATATCCTAATCTGTTCTGTGGTCTTGGAAAGATGAAGGATGTGGAGATCAAGTTGCACATTGATGATAGTGTAAAGCCTGTTAATCAACATCACCGAAGAATTCCATTTCACCAAAGAAAATCTCTTGAAGCATGTGTAGAGTCCCTGCTTGAACAGGACATCATTGAGCCTGCTGTTGGTCCTACCCCCTGGGTATCTCCAGTTGTTCTCGTGCCGAAGCCCAAACAACCTGATGGTGTTCGACTGTGTGTTGATATGCGTGAAGCAAACAAGGCCATAGCCCGGGAGCGACACCTAATGCCAACACTTGATGAAGTGATACATGATTTGAATGGTGCCACCGTGTTTAGCAAGCTTGATTTAAATCAAGGTTACCATCAGCTTGTGCTAGACCCTGACTCAAGGCATATCACAACTTTTTCAACTCACCTGGGTCTCTTCAGATACAAACGCCTTAGTTTTGGCATAAATGCTGCTGCAGAGAAGTTTCAGGATGTGATTGCTACTGCCATTCGTGACATTCCCAATGTTAAGAACATTAGTGACGATATTATTATCTATGGAGTGAATACTGAAGAGCATGATCAAGCCTTACATGCAGTGCTGAATCGTTTCATAGAGTTAAATTTGACCTTGAAGAAAGCAAAATGCAAGTTCTACATGCCTCGCATCGAGTTCTTTGGAATGATCTTTAGTGACCAAGGAATGTCTCCTGACCCTGCCAAGGTGGAAGTAATCAAGAATACCGAAGCACCGACCTCAGTGAGTGATGTACGTAGCCTACTTGGCATGACCAACTATGTGTCTCGTTTCATACCCAACTATGCAGATATTGTTGCACCACTACGTGACCTCACACACAAAGGAGTAAAATTCAAGTGGGAAGATGCACATCAAGCAGCCTTAGAAAAGCTCAAAAGCAGTCTCACCTCTGATGAAGTCATGGCATATTTTGATCCTGGTAAGGACTGACTCGGTTTTACTTGTTGATGCTAGTCCTATTGGCCTGGGTGCTGTTCTGACACAAGATGGTAAAGTCATCTCCTATGCTAGCAAAGCTCTTTCAAGTGTGGAAAGGCGGTACTCTCAAATTGAGCGTGAGGCCCTAGCAATTACCTGGGGTTGCCATCACTTCAGGATGTACTTACTGGGAAGCCACTTTACTGTGATAACTGATCACAAGCCACTGTTACCCATCTTCAACCGCCCTACATCTCAAGCCTCGGCCCGTATTGACAACTGGCGTCTCAAGCTACAGTCATTTGATTTTGAAGTTCTGTATGCAAGAGGTGACCAGAATCCAGCTGACTACATCTCAAGACATCTTCAAGGAGGCACAACTTGTAATCTTATTGCTGAGTCTGCAGAACAGTATGTTAACTTTGTTATGTCTCAAGCCACACCCAAAGCTCTAAGTAGAGAAGAGATCATCGAGTCGACAGCAAAGGATGTTACACTGCAAACGGTGATGCGCCTCATCTCATCTGGTCAGTGGGACAACCTAAAGCCAGAGGATGGTGACATCAGTGCTCTCAAAATCTTTGCCAACATCTGTAGTGAGCTGACATCAGTAGATGGCAAGATAATACTTCGTGGAAATCGGATGGTCATTCCCCATGACATACAGCGACGAGTAGTACAATTGGCTCACGAAGGCCATCAAGGTCTGGTCAAGACACGCAGTCTGCTGCGCTCAAAGGTTTGGTTTCCTAAAATGGACACCTTTACAGATTCTATAGTGAAACAGTGCATTCCCTGTCAGGTGGCTACACCCAAGCCCTCTCGTGAACCTCTGAAGATGACACCATTACCCAATGGTCCCTGGGAACAGGTGAGCATAGACTTTTGTGAAGTATCAGGACACTATATCCTGGTAATTGTGGATGATTACTCAAGATTCCCCGAGCTAGAGATTGTACACTCAACCTCTGCCAAGGCGGTCATCCCTAAGTTGGATCGCATCTTTGCTGCTTATGGAGTACCTAAAGTAGTTAAATCTGACAATGGCCCTCCATTTAATGGCCATGAATTTGCACAGTTTGCTGAAGACATTGGCTTCAAGCATCGCAAAGTTTCTCCTCTATGGCCTGAAGCTAATGGCGAAGTTGAGCGTTTTATGAAAACGATTGGCAAAATTCTACGCACCTCGACACACTGGAAACAAGACATGTACCAGTTTCTCCGTAACTATCGTGCAACTCCTCATTGTACTACTGGAGTTGCCCCAGCCACAGCCCTTTTTGGCAGACCTATCAGAGTAAAACTACCTGACCCTGTCACCATGCCCTGTGCTGAGAGATTTGATCCTGTAACTATGCGTGAGAAGGATTAATTACAGAAAGTCAAAATCAAGAGCCAAGCGGAGTCCACCAGAAGAGCCATCAAAGAGTGTGATCTTCAAGTTGGAGACACTGTCTTAGTGAAACAGCCAAAGCGTGAGAAGTTCTCCACTCCATACCACCCTGAGCCACTTACAGTGACAGAAAGGAAACACAGTATGATAACTGCAGAAAATGCTGGTAGGAAAGTGACCCGAAATTCATCCCATTTCAAGAAGCTACTGACTGATGAATCACTCAAACCACTCAGCTGTCAACAGGAAGAGCTTGTGGATGAAGACCCCACACTAGAAATCACGGAACCTACAGTGGAACCTGGTAAAAGTGACAACGCACTGCTGGACTGTACCCCTCGTAGGTCAACAAGGGTATCAAGACCCACCAAAAGACTTATTGAAAACATTTGAACTGATGTATTTGCATTTTATACACTGCATCTTTAAAGAAACAGATAAGTCATAGAAGTAAAGGACATTGACATTAGAAACCATTGTTATTTAGTTTGATCATGTTGATCTGTTGTTAATTTGATGTTGTTCTCATCTGAAGGAGAGGAGGAGTGTAGTGACTAGCGTGACAGTATTGCGTGACATGCATACTTGTTAAGTATTAAAGGATAGATTAAATATGAAGACCATGTGCTCTTGACTATGTGTCACTCTGTGTCGTGTTTACTCTCCATTACATCCCCTAAAACAGTACCCGAAATGTGCGGATTTTGCAGAAATAGCAAGTTTGAGAATATGACAAAATGTTTGAGAATGCGTTATATACTTAAATAAGGTTTACTTTATTCGCAGGAATGGTTATGTCACCATTGGAAATGCATTTGGAAAGGATCTCGTCCGTATTGAAAGACAAGATAGAAATATATCCGGTGTTCTCATAGCAACCAATCAGGGAAAGCTGGTTTTTCATTCCCCTTTTACAGAGTCTAGAGGAGGAAAAGGTTTTCGTTTGCGGTATTGTGCTGTCAATGGATCATTATACAAGCGTGAGTTGAGTAAATATAGATAAGAAGAAACTTGTTGTGTTTCTTCAGTATTATTATTCGTAAAATGCAGCCAATTGCTTTGCACCCATTTAATTAAAATCAGTGTGGGTTTTCTTTCTCACCGTTTCTTGGCGGTAGCTCTTGAGAGCTTGGTAGTTGAAGCAAGAAACAAAGGAAATTGTCATTATTTATAACCAATAGAAGTTGAAATGTTGTGATTTACGATCTGAGCTAGGAAAGTAAAGCGTATATTCCGGCTTGACTGATTTGAAAAGGCACCTAACGACTGACTCAGATCAATAATCATTATTATCAGAAAAAAACATGTGAAGTCGACCCGAATAGGAAATAAATTGAACTTTAATTATCTTTATTATGAGATCAACCATATTTTATGTGCATGTTTATTTCAGCTTCGGTGGTAAGTAATTGGAACATCTCAGCAGCGAGCAGTTCTTTTGATCGTGTAAGGGTCATCTGGAGTCCTTTGGCAGCTGAAAACCTACGTAACCGTGTTATATCCTGTTATGTCATAACTTGGAACTCTACTGACCCGTGGGGAGGGGTGTCGTATGTTGTTACCAACACAGCCACAGCTGTCACAATGTATGATCTCGTTGGCTACACTAATTACAGAGTTCAAGTCGTAGCCTTAGTAACGGGAAACAACAAGATGCAAACAATGTATGGGACTAGAGAATTGTTTGTGAGAACAGCAGAAGGAGGTAATCTGGGTTCTACCGATTTGCTTTACTTATGTACCTCTCAATGTTAAGCCCAAAGAGGGGGGGGGGGGGGGGGTATCAAATTCTCCACCCTCGGGACAACACGTGCGGTCAAAAATATCAAATATATGCCCTATCTTCGTTATGTTTCCTATAAATAGCCCCACCGTGGGCAGGTAGCGTATGTCAAAAACACCACCCTCGGGGAAGCCCTGCCTGTCAAATCCCCACCCATTGCCCGTCCCCCTCTCGGGCTTAACATTGATAGGTGCATTACGTACTACAGGCTCAAAATATGTTCAAAGCACATGAGTGTACATTTTCTATCGTTGATCGTCAACAAGTTACAAAATAATCCTAAAGCTCTAAAAATTAAAAGTGTGTGGTTATACCCTGTTGAGTATTGAACGTATTTAGGGCGTATCAAGGCGTATCATGGGAAATTCGCATCCTCCTCCTCGATAAAAAATCATAACAAAATAAGGCTAAGACAACATATTTTAATATAATTGAAATTAATAATCACTGGTTATTTCATGGTTTCCTATGGAATACGGGCGAAAATTTCACGAGAAATTTGTATATATTATTTGGAAAGGCTCGTTGTATACCAAAATAATATGAATTTCGAATGAAATTTTCGCCAGTATTCCATAGAAAACCATGAAATAACCATATATCCTATAAACAAGAGCCCATCTGGGCTTTTACTCGGGCCACATGAGATTGGAGATGAAATACACTTTCATTTGAAATCCTCTTAGTAATAAGGGAAGAATTATTAGCTGAATTTAGCAGTCTTTAGGAGTGGCCGGTAGCGCGGTGACATTCATTCTCTGCTCCCCTAATTTAATATTTTTGTTTTTCTCGTGTATGTAAATTAAAGAAGTTGACCTCTACTTATTCATGTTACGCACGCTTACAATTTAGTCTGCTGTTCTGCAGGTTCAGAGTACTAATAGATGAGTGTCTCAAATGTATGTTTATATTTGTCCCATATTATAAGTTGTATCCTGTCCACCTATGATGGAGCTATCACTATATTTCTCTACTGTTCTTTCTACCCTGCGGCTCTTTATCGCAGCTCGCGTCCATATTGGTATTGTTGGATTAAAGATTATTAACTGAAATGCCTGTTGGTTATCTCTATTTAAAAGCTTGTACCCTCCTTCCGTAAATAGACTTGGTAAAAAAGTACACTATCGCAAAAAATCGACAAAGAAATGCAGATAAAACAGTCACGAAATGATTTCAACCTCACCGTACCTTCATGAACTAGCAAGACACTGTTCAGTTTCACTTTCCCTCTCAGCTTTGCTCTTGAGTTGAAGTTGAGTTTGGCTTTGTTAAAGACTTCTTATTCAGTTGTATGGTATTGTGCAGTATATTTGAGTATACCAATCCACAGAGATTCAAACAACAAAGCTGTGGCGGAAGAGAAGCTTAAACGAGAAATATTAGCTTCATCATGCAGCCCTTTCAGGTCGTCGTCTCGTATATAAATTCACTGGCCATCTGGGTAAAAAACGCGATCCTTCGGCTCCGACAAGAGCGCCAGTTGAAATATCCTGAGCCTGTTGGAAGGCATTCGCACGAGTGAAGTTAAATAAAACATTAAACTGCTTACATTTGAGAGATGGGACTCCAAATTAGAGAGAAATTTCCTCGCGGGTCACCACTGATCTTGATTTACTGTATTAAATTATGTAAATAAATTAACCTGGAGAGTGTTACATGACCAGCACAGTGCAATCTGATTGGAGGTGAACTTGAAATTTAATACATGGGCAAAAATGTTGCTGCACAGAACAACGGCCTGCAGATTTAGACTCGGTGCTGCCACAGGTAGCCCGAGTAATAACAAATTCATGAGAATATTTATCACGAAAACTAAGTAACTTACAAGACGATAGACTGAGAATTTTCTTGCCGAAAACAAAATTCTAGGGGCGGATGCGTCTGCAGACTAATTATGCATTCAAAATCTTGAATTCTTATTGGCTGATAAAGAAAGGGCGCGAAATTTTCTGCATTTTGTTTGGCTTAATTTGATCTAGCCATGAAATACCGCTCTGTATTTCATAGAAAAACCATGAAATACCGTCCTGTATTTCATAGTAAACTAAGCTCTGATTGGCTCAAATATAAGATTTATAGGATAATAATAGTTATTAATTACTTCTCTACTATCGTCACAATCAAAAATGATATTTACTATACCTTTTCTTTTCGCATCACAAAATCGTGCTATACAACAAATAATAAGAATGATTTATAATTTTTCATGTTTCCATACTAAAGGCGATCTTGTTTGTTTAAAGCTATAACTATGAAGCTCACCGAATCTCTGATTGTTTGGCGGCGGAAGGACTCTTATGAATCCTCCCGAGGCTCGAGGGAAAATTTAATCATTAATTTCCCTCATGTCATGCTATTAGTTTGTAATACAATGATCAGCGAGAAGTTTAGTTTTCTCTGCATAAATTACAAGACGTAATGTAGTTGGGTTGTTTTCGAGAACATTTTGTTATCATGTTTGAGTGCCACTGATTGAATGAACCTGGCTTGGCTTGGGGGCAAGTGTATTGTTTTTGATAACACTGAAATATATCCAGAGCATGCGTAAAATATAATTACGTCACGTTAATGGTTTAAGTATCCCACATGGCATACCAAGAGAAGAGCTATTTAAATTTTGTCGCTAGAACTTGAGGGGTCGCCCCGGGTTATAGGTCGTGATTTTATATGAATGAGGGACATTTAGTTGAAGTATTCATGCTGATGAGGAAAATTAGAGATTAGACTTGCCTGAACGAACAAAGGAAATCGAGGAGATCATTACAGATATTTTCTTTTGCAGAGGGATTGCATATCGAAGTAAATAATATCGAATTTGCCTCAGAATATAAATTAAAGTTATTCATTTATATAGCGCAAATTCTATATGGATATATTCAAATGCGCTCCACAAGGTTATTTTGGTAATACGGACTGCTATAGTGGCGCAATGTGCTGCCGTGCAGCTTACAATCATGAGTGATTGTTAGTATATCAGAATATCAGGCTGTTGTGTCGGGAGACAATCACCTACTCTTTCTCGAAATAACAAAACAGGTTATTTTACGTCCCCGTCATATAGATTAGAAGAGGAAGGAGACAAGGTCAATGGCTTATACGTCTCCCAGACCAAGGACGCGGCGGGCATTCGAACCGGCCTGACATCCCGCACTCTAGACCGTGCTCTACCAACTGAGCTAGCTAACCAGTAAATAGCATATTGGGTCCCGGGGGGGGGGACTCCCTTATATGAGGGGTACATGGATGCTCGTCGTACATGTACCTTTTGGGGACCAAAATCAGGAGTTTGGTACCACTTAGGTTATCCACCATCAAACACAGACATTTCTTTGTAAAGCGGTACCTTTTAGGGGTCGGGTGTTAATTGAACAAAAAAGCTGTTATCAATTTACATTTTTATTATATTTTAGGGGTGAAAATAAGCTTGAGCCACGCCCATTTTAGTACCTATTAGGGGTCAAATTGAAAATGTCCGACGAGCATCCCTACCCCTTTTATATGGGAGTCCCCCTCCCATCCCCCACCCCCCCCCCCTGGGTATTGGGTACATACCAAGTCATTAGCTTATCAATAATTGGAATTCAGTTATGGATGAACTCTGTAATTTCTAAGTAACATGAGTTTAGGCAACAAAATGAAATTCTATACTGAAAATCTGTATGAAATGCTGAAAATAGCTGAGACCTCGACCTGTAAATTACAATTGAGCAATGTCATCATTGTGTAATTGTTTTTTTAGTTCCAAATAGAAGCCCATCAAATATAACATTTCATCTCATGGAACCACGTGCCATCCTGGTGCAGTGGGATCATATTCCTCGTCAGTACGTTCACGGGAATCTTCTTGGATACAAAGTGTCGTACTGGGACGATGCAACATGGACTCATCACTTCGTGAACGTAACACGTAACAACACACAAGTGGTTCTTCGGGATCTTCGTTCTTCAATGAGATATTATATACACGTGAGAGGCTTCACTGCTGCGGGTGAAGGGAGTAGGCAGCGTTGGTGGTATGGATATATATACACAAGTAAGCAAACAGTCTTTGATTAGTTAGGACAGTGTCTTAAATACAGAAAACGTACGCAAAATATATACTTAGAAACGTTGCTGTTGTATCGAGAGAGCCCGTATATTCACCAACTCTGAATATTACTCAACCATTTATACCAAATCAGATCATCCTACAAGCATGATTGTACATTTTAATCCACTTTTGGCTTAGTTACAAATATGAAAATAACTGTCTTTCAGCTTGTCACCCACATTTTAACCTGACGTTTGTCAACTGTTATTGCTCAGAATGCGGCGAAAATATTACAACGAACAAGATGGTAAAAAGCCCTGGTTATCCTAATCGTATTAGAAGCAGTTCTCCCGCCTGTGAGTGGACATTTACAGCGCCCAGTAAAAATCAGCTCATTCTATTGATGATGGAGGACGTCGATCTGCCTTTGTCTGCTGGATGCAGGTAAATTGCTATAAATGCCTGAAGTATTAAACACGTAATTAAACCTACAACAGTGCTATAAGGATTCGCCTCCTAAAGAAAGAGAAAATAATAAACATGTTAGCGTGGATATGCAAATAGAAAAAAATGTCAGCGTGTTGAGTTAAATAAACACGCGGCAATTGTAAGAAGAGGAGAAACGTTTTGAGATAAGCACGAAGCGAATATGATGTTAAAAAATTGTTTCGTGTTTTTTGTGTCTTTAGGATTATTCAACGTTGTTTGAAATACATAGCAGCTTTCTTGTCCATTCAAAAAGAAACCTATAGCGATGTTTCGTGTTGATAAACATTACAATCGTTATGCTAATGTTGCAATCATGATTTCAAAAGGCTGCTTTGTGTCAGGAACCAATGGATCAGATGGATCTCTGGTTGGCACATTAATAACAATGGATGACGTGCAGTGAACATCGCTATATCCTCAAAGAAAAACTTCCGTGAGAAAAGAATAGCTTTTTCTTTTTTTTAGTTACTAATTCACGTAAGGATCGGATATCGCAGTTAACGTTCTTCAGCATTGTTTAATAATGATTTCCATTGTAAGCTCCACTACACTTGATCTTATAGCTAACAGTAACGCATGCCAACTCAAAATGACAAAAGAAACACTTTTGTTTACAGTCAGTTTTACGTGGCTTTTGTCAATGGTCGTGGTCAGGAGGTTGGCAAGTTCTGTGGACGAAGACGACCCTTCACCTTGATCTCCATCGGCACCGCTAAACTGTTATTTTACGTGAGAAGATCAGGATCATTAGGCTGGAGGGGATTCAAAGCGCGTTTCTACACTTTCAGTTCTGGAATAGAAAATTGTAAGTAAGCCTGTAGTTTCCATTACAGTGACTACTGTAACCGAGGCCACTTAGACAACGAGAACTAAACACAAACGTAAACATTCCAACTTACAAATCCTAGCATATCCTAGCCTGCTTGCCGGCTCTCCTGTAAATTTTTTCGGTCGTTTCTTTTCGGATTGGGTCACCTGTGGCACGCGGTCAAAATGGGGCGAGGACAAAAATGAAGAGAGGGGGAGGGGAAAGGAGAGGAAGAAAGGAGAGCCTGCACGAATGCCATTGTTTTGAGAATTACGCCCCTCCACGCTTGACAGCCCATCATGCTCCAAGTGGAAAAAAATGGCCAATGAAAATCGCGCTTAATGTCAACACGATTCAAAATGACAGCGCTCCGGTTCAGCGCTCCACGTTCAATTTTTTTGCGGTATTAATCATAACACAAATGGTGCATATCGACCAAGAAGAAACCCCAAAGAAAGTAATTACCAGTAAGAGGTCGAAACATCCGTGGATGATTTTTGTCGCCTTTGCAAGTGTTGATTCAAGGTTAGGTACGGAAATCAGGTTGTTCTGGAGTTATTTCTAAGGATAATCTTTTTATTCCTTCCAAATGCAAACGTGAAGGAAGCCGTGTTGTCAATTCTCCTGGTTTATCGAGTCGAGTTTGTAATCTCTGGAAAAAGGCTGGCTACACGGTACGCAGTGACTAAATTTATTCCAAGTCTTTTTCTTAGCTGTATTATGAAGTGGCTACGCGGTTCGCGGTACGCGGTACGCAGTGAGTAAATCGCAAGTCTGTCTGTATTATGAAGTGGCTACGCGGAACGCGGTACGCAGTGAGTAAAATTATTTCAAGTCTCAAAGGTGGCAAAATATTTTATTTGCAAAAGCGGAAAACATCTGTTCTGTTGCATGGAAATTTAAAGAACGAGATATAACTCAACGAATGCAAAAACGAAGAAACAACTAATGGCCCGTTGGTAAGAAAACAACCACGGTCTGAATATTTACCAATAAAAACGACTTCTTCGCGGTCGTCGAGAAAGTATTTGTTTCAAGTTCAACAGGAGTAAAGTGCCGATGAAGTGCTCACTCAACATTTAAATATTGATGTTGTTACAGAAACGAAGGAGACCAGTGTGAAAGTAGTAGGCTCCAAGTAGTAATACTTCAGCCGAATGGAAATGTCTCCGTTTGTGTTACGACCGATGTAACTACATATGTCACGCGGGATTCGGTTTCGTGTGTGCTTAATGTCAAACTTGACACCTGTCACATTCTAGCCAATGGGAATTTTCCGTTCGTGGACGAACGGTAAATACTCCGAAAACAATGGCATTCGTGCAGGCTCTCCTTTCTTCCCCTCCTTTCCCCTCCTTTCCCCCCCCCCCCCCCCCTCTCTTCATTTTTGTCCTCGCCCCATTTTGACCGCGTGCCACAGGTGACCCAATCCGAAATGAAACGACCGAAAAATTTACAGGAGAGCCGGCAAGCAGGCTAAGCATATCCATGCTATTTTCTTCATTCAAAAGATTTCGACTTCAGAACTAGTCCACAAAATTTGCCTTTTACCAGATCGAAGCTCGAGCAAGTTGAAATACTATTGTCTTGTTCTCGACACTGATTGGATCAAAAACCGAAAATTGAAATGTTTTGTTTTCATTCTGCAATGTGATTGGTTCTCGTTGTCTAAGTGGCCCCGGTTACAGTAGTCGCACATTAACGTTTATCTTTGTCTCCTCAACCGGCAGGCAATAACAATTTGTCTGTAACAATAAACAGTTACTGAGGTTGAGCGTGATATCATGATAATGCGAAAACGGACCCAATCTCATTTTATCGGACCTATCTCTAAGTAATATCATTATTACTTCTGTAGGAATTGTAGGATTCCTACGATGACGTTATCAATCCCTTATTTAATACTACCGAAGCTTTTAAAATACAAAGACAAAATGCTAGAATTGACAGCAAACTTGTATTCACTTGGTCGGAAGATTGTCCGAGCGTAAAGTCATTGTCACTCAAACAATATGAAAACCGTTTGCACAAAACAGTAAATGTTACCTGCTAAGACTACAGGAGAGTTTCGTCATAAGTTTCTTCAAGTCTTTCAAGTTGGCTTGCGAGTTCTGTTCGGTTTTCGCTAACCCTTCTTTCTTTGTAACGAATCACTGAACTGAATACACTTGGGTTACTTCAATCTTCATCTTCCGTTCTTTTAGCCAATGAAGACATTACATGTAGTCTAAAATCAAATCACCAAATTCCAACTATTGTATTAAAATAAGACTGCTTTCCAGTTTGGTTTTCGCAAATTTATCTTTGATTTTTTGGGATTTTTTATTCCGTCGAATAAACTAAGCCTTGGCTACTATTTCATGTGTGCTTTATTGTTATTTACCTGTATAGTTGTTCTCGATAAATGTATTTCTCATAGAGGAAAGCAAACTTTCCCTTCATTTCTTTGGAAGCCATTTTCACTATACTTTGTTTCCCGCCTTTACTTTGCAACGTGACATAACGTCACGCGATATTGTCTACAGTTATGACGCGCAACTGAGGACAATAGTTTTGTTGTCTGCAGTTGCGCGTCATAGGTAGCTTTTCGCTACCCGAGAACTCAGTTTTTCGACCAATCTAAAACGAGATTGTGACTTGAATGTATAGTAATCTCGTTTAACGTCGGAAGCTCGTGGTAGCCTTGTAATTGAGACTTCTCAGAGTCGAACGTACTATTGAATGTCCTTAACGTAAGAATGCTTGCTATGAACAGCCCTCCCCCCACAATACACTGTGTTGATGCTCAGTCTAGCTTCAGGCCATATATAGTGACATACAGAAGACACGGTTGACGCCGGTTTTCATTAAATCAATTCATATAGTTTTATGTACATTCCCCTGGAAACAGAGAACAAATATGAATCTGGAAACGTTTTCTTAGTGTAACTGGCACATTCCAAGTGCATAATAATTAATAACACGTGTGTACGATGCCAGCAAAATAGCAAAAGTGATCGCGAGACTGAGGTGGCTTAAAGTTAATATTTTTCATTTTTCAGTGACGTTACGTAAAAAAACCTTTCCTATAAAAAAAACCCTTTGCTATCAAGCTAAGATTACAGTGTGTTCTGAGATTGATTTTGTGGCGTAATAAAGGAACACAGCAATTTATGGTCATTTCAAGTGAAGGATTGCAAAGTTCATGATCGCAAGAGTAGTTCTACTGCTATTATCCTCGAGTACCGAGCGATTTACGTGCCTATCTATTCTCTTATAATGACCGTTTATCAACAGTTATTCTTGTGTTGTCGTTTTGGTTTTATAGCTTATATTGTAAGGATATTTTTATTTCAGTCCCCATTGTACCAAACTGGAAGATCAGCGCGTACAGTTTCAACTCAACCATAATAAATGTTCAGTGGTTAAGTTACCCAGTGATGGAGAGCAACTCTTCTTTAAGACTTCTCGAGTACTTAGCCGTCTGTACTCCAGTAGGAGACTCACTCAACATAACAGCAATGACTGCAAATCGTACTGCGAGGCAGGTAAACGTGACAAGCCTGATGGCATACACTAATTACACAGTACAAGTGTTGGCAATTCTTGATGGTCTAAACTCGAGTTCCGCTGCCACTAACTGGACGGAAAATATTCGAGGAAGTGAGAAGGTCATCGTACGAACAGGAGAAGCTGGTGAGAAGAAATGATGTTATTTTAATATGTGCACTCAACATAAGTGAGTGGTACATGTAAAGGATGCTTTCCATATAAACGTAATGACTCACAAACAGTCGCGAACGATGGCTTGATCGCAAACTATTTACGATAGACCGAGTTATGTTTGCGTTGCCGATAGGTCTCCGACAGTAAGTAAAGTAAATTTATTTAACGTCGGTAACTCGTGACAGTCTCGTGAGACTGATAAACTTGGTGCCGACGTGGAAACTACGATTTTACGTCTTTATCCGAGAAGATGTGAAGGTCTAACCATTTGCAGTTAAAGAACGAGATTGTTTCACAAAGGCAGCACCTTCTACTCAGTTACTTCAGTTTAAGACCGTGAGTGTTGGTTCCGCACGACAGACCGGAGCTTAACCCACTGAGCTAACCGGGAGGCAGTTGCAAACAAATACGCAGTACGTAAAGAGTTATTACGTTTATATGGAAACAACCTCAGTTAATTAACAGTGAAAATGTTACGACGCCCAAGTTTGTGAGTTCATGCACAGTCCACTTTCTAGTAATTACCTTTCAACCTTAATAACGAATGGAATCATCGCGTATGATACTTTTTTATAGATGCACGATTGAGCTGACGAAACGTGTGATTAAACTACAGCCAATTAGCAACGAAAGTTTCTTCAGCTTCAACTTTAACCAATCAACAACAATACTTTTTGTAAACAAATTCAGCATGAACAGGTTGGCAAAGGTTCATCGTCGCGAACTGAAAGCTCTCGCTTGAGTTACTGTGGTTGTGAGTTCCAGTTTAATTATTTTCAATAACTTCAGCATGGTTAACTTTATAGTAGTATTATTATACTATAGTTACATTCATACTAGTATTATTGTATGGCGAATTTCGCCTTATTTAATTCAGGTGTTTTATTATTTTGCCTTCTATTTACACCCTTTGGCTTGAAACATGAATGCACACAGCGATTGAAGGGAATACCAACATCGCATAGCCACATCCATTTGATCGAAAGTTATTAAATATGCATTATCGCGCTTTCATTACCAGCTCCGAGTCAGCCACCTGGTAACGTACGTGCCCAGGCCACTGGCTCCCACAGTATCATGGTTACATGGCGGGAAATCCCAAGACGAGCCATCCATGGAATTCTCGCGGGATATCGCGTGTATCATCGAGTTGCTTGGTCCAACCTGGACATGACAATTGTTTCTTTACCTTCAAATAAGATGTCAGTCCATCTTAAAGGGTTGAGGTTCTCGACTCGTTATCGTATCGAGGTGGCAGGATTTACAGGAGGTGGCGAGGGACCAAAGAGTCGAGCAATATTCACCAAGACCGGTAAGTATCCTGATTGCATTTTCAATGCACAACTTTTAGATAATATTAGGATAAAAAGAGCATCTCAAGATTACCAAGTATATCAAATTTTAAGGATATTTTTTTTCTACGAAGTTATAAACTTGCGAAGTAATATTTCAAAGCCGCGTGATTGTTTTAGATGTGGTTTCTTGATCCAAGTGCCATGAACAATGTTGAGGGCGTAACCCGAGAAATTGTTTATGGCACGAGGATCTAGAAAACACGTTTAAAACAATCACGCGGCTTTGAAATGGCTTTTCACACATCGTTACATATTCATGACAGAGGACAATCATATATAAATAACAAAACTAATTAAAGTGTATATATGAAGCGAAAATTAAGTTGATCTAATGTTAAAATGCTTTCGAAATGAGGAATAACAACATTTTCCGTTTGTCAACATCATATCTCGTTTCAGAGATATTCAGGTTTTTGAAATATGTAAATGAGATGACCTGTGACGTCATATTGTTTGCACAGCCTGGAGACAAATCACAAAATGAAGAATATCTCTGCGGATATTGAATAAAAATTACTGAAACTTTGCACATGTATGACACTATGAAAAGTACACGTCATTGTGCAAATTATGGTGTTGTCATGGAAACTCTCATGGCCCCACGCACCTTTCACCTTGAACATAAAATTCCAATTTCTTTTCTTGTTACAAAAAATAAGTTGCTTAAACTACTCACATACAATGCCTACATTGTTCCAAATCTTATTTTGGACCCACACCAAAAAAAATGTGTTTGACAAAGGAGAAATTAGGGAAGATTGTGTTATTTGTAGTGGAAGCCTGGGACCAGAGTGTTTCCATGGCAACATTATAATTTGCACAATGATGTGTATTTTCCATAGTACCACATATGTGCAAAGTTTCAATAGTTTTTATCCAATATTTGTAGAGACATTCTTCATTTGTGATTTGTCTCCAAGGCTGTGCAAACAATATGACGTCACAGGTCATCGCATTTGCATATTACAAAAACCTGAATAACTCTGAAACGAGATTAGATCTTGACAAACGGAAAATGTCATTATTCCTCATTTCGAAAGCATTCTAAAATTAGCTCAACTTAATTTTTGCTTCATATGCACTTTAAACAATATAAACAGCGGGAAATTCCATCTGATTTTAATATTTATATTCAAATTAGTGTTCGCTGAGTCGGTTCGAATAATCAAATCATAGTTCACTGGAGAGAGAATGGCCAGCGTCGAAAGTGATCCGGGAGAGAAGCAAAAATGTAAACAATTTAGAAAGCCCTAAACTTAGGGAATTTAGACGTAATTAAAACAAAAGCAGCTATGAACCAAGCTAGAAATAATCATATTTCCTCTATACTGTCTGACAATCTTAGAGAAAATCCCAAGAAATTCTGGAAATACGTAAAGTCCCAGCGACAAGAGAGAATTGGGGTTCCACCTATTAAAGGCTTACAGTATTTCTATATTGCCATTAGCTGCAATAAGCTTATATTTAGTTGTTAATCGATTTACTTATTTATTTATGTATTTATTAATTTATATCGGTTGTATGCAAATAGCTTTACCGAAACAATAAACAGATACAGATGAAAAAACACTTTTTATAATATCAATTGAAATCAATTGTGGCAAGAATTACAGAGTATGAGAATTGCTGGGGCGTGTGGAAATGTGAAGGATGGAATTCTGGACGACAGTCTTCGGAATTGGAAGACAATCAGTCACGTTTGGTGAAAGCGCTCTGAAGAAAATTATAAATATAGGAAACGGACCTAATAATTAATATATAAAAACCGACAACTGAATCAAAGGTGTGTTAAAAAAGAAGATCATTTGTGAATTTAAACCCATTAGGGTGAATTTTAGATTCTTTTTGATTGGATTTCTCTTCGACACTTCCCATAAAGTTTTATTCCTTCGTGGCTCATGACATTTTATCCAAGAAGTTGCAAACAAATATGTAAGTAGCTAGAGTTCTAGAGGTATTATAAAACTGATCTGAAACGAGACTCTTCATTGGCCAATGTGCTATGAATATCTATTGATGTGTGATAAAAAAAATATATAGAGTGGTAGCCAATGCTTGTAAAATTATCGAGATCGTAATTTGCTTATTTTATCATCATTTCCACCGGTGGTCTTTATACGATAATACATTGGCCATAATCTTACCATGGCGTCTTCTTCATACCCGAATATTATACGCAGATTGTGCTCGACAGTTACCTGGACGTACTGGTAATTTCACGAGTCCTAATTACCCCAGTAACTATCCTAGCAACACAGACTGCACCTGGACGATTGGGGAAGGACAGAAGCTTACCAACGTAGAGGTGTTCGTGCTATTTGATGTATTTAGCACTGAAGAAAATCCTCGATGCAGGTAAAGTTTTTCTCAAATATAGGACTGTTGATCAACTATACACTGATCGCACGATATGTCACGGGCGATCTTTAGGCCTTTTGCAGGGGACATCACGTGCTGATATATCACTCCAATAACCAATGAATTGAGTTCGTGATCCCATGGGAAAGGCTTTACTGGATGGCAAACAAACTTGAAAACGCAGTTTTAGCTAGAAAGATCGACAATCGATTGGGGTGGAAAATAGCATTTACAAATAGGTTTTGCTAAAAACATTACCGATATCTTTAAATAAATTAAGCCAGATTGTTTTGCTTTTCAGTACAACCACGTGATTGCCTTTCTGCAAAAATAAAAGGACCATAATTCCAGCTTAACTCGCCAAACGTTCACCAGCACGCTCGGTCGTGCTGGATCTCCTTTTCTTAAACATCTCTGGCTTCAAAAACCGACAGTAGTTTAATAACAATATCACGATTATAATCAGGACAGGGGTCTAGAGGACGTCTGGACCGCTTTATTTGATTACGAAGCAGAGTAGCAAAAGTTAGCATATTTATTGATTTCACAAAATCGGTTGCAAATAAGGTCTTAAAATATAAAAGATAATTAACAAACCAACAGCTTTAACGTAGCTTATCCTATAACATTGTGTTGCTCGTAAAGATCGACCTTTTGTTTCTATCTTACCTTTTCAGTTCTGATTACGTTAATATTACTGATGATCGCAACAATCTAAAAGGAAAGTTCTGTGGCCGGAGGACAGCATTTGCAGTGAGCGTGTCGCGGAGAAAAACTATTGTTACTTTACATACGGACGGAGGGCTTGAAAGCAATGGATTCCATGCAATTTACCTTCTTATCAACGAGACTTTACCAGAAAGTAAGAGTGGTCTTTTGAACCGGATTCAAACTACCCCCAATCATGTATTTAGCTTAAGAGAATAATGGTAGAATTATCGATAAACATGCCCAATTCTTAAAAAGAACAGAGCTAATTTGTTAATGTTATCACATATATTTGTGTAAGTTTTCATTCTAGGGGTACCTGTGCCTAGGTCCCAGTTCCCCACGAGTCAAGTAAGTCACGTGCGTGGTAGAATAGCTTAGAAGAAAATGAATCCGGCACAAGGTCAAACCTTGCTTTACTCGCTCGCTTAGTTTTCGCCACGGTTTATCGATGGATGGGTGTAGAAGGGATTAACTATTATAGTCAAGGTAACAGTATGGAGTTTACTTCCTTCAAGTGTAATTACCCGTATAACAAGGTCAAGGATTAAAGCGTTTTGAGGAGCCAGAGTGTTCATTTGATCATCGCCGGACCTAAAGCGACAGTGTACGGTTTATACTTCTCAGCGGTTACAGTTAGACCTTCAGTGAATGGTTATCATTGATATGGTAGGACGGATATAGTGTTTTAATTGAGGAAGTTCAATGGCAAGATGGTATTTTGCGTGTGATGGAAAATGAATTCGTAGCTCAGCCGCCAGTTTTGACGTCTTCACCGCCAGCAACATCACCGCTGACCAGTGCAATTGAGCCTCAATTATTGGTTAGTCAGATTTCAGCGAATATACAAGGAGAAAATGGTTCGTTGGTCATGGAAGGAAAGGGTTTGGCTGAAGATGCTAAGGCTGGTGCTAGAAGAAAATATCCCACAAGTAAGGGTAAGGAATATGAGCTACAGTGATTGAAAGAAAATCGAAGAAATCCCTTGTTTAATGCAACCAAACAAGTGAACAAAATGAGACCATTGTTGTCAAATTTGAGAAATCATAAACTAGTGAGAGTAGAATCAAAGTGTTTAGATGAGCTGTTTACAAAGTTACAAGAAGTACATGAGATGTATGTAGATGCTTTGGATGATGATGAGATGTATGTAGATGCTTTGGATGATGAACTGGCCTATGAATGGTATGATACCCATGACAGGCAAGTGTTTACATTCAAGCAAAATATCATTGAATTTCTAAATGAAGCAAAGAAGCAACATGCCGATAGTCTCAAGGATCTCATTATTCCAGGCGTTCTCTTGTATCTTCAAGCTCATCAAAGTCAAAATTGATTGAGGCAAAAGCCAAGGCTGCAACATTAGAAATTAAAGCAGCATTTCTCAAAGAAAAGCAAGCATTAAGGATGGCTGCTGAAGAACTTGAACTTCGGCAAGAAATAGCACAGGATAAGGTAGAAGAAAAGATATACGAACAATATGATGTGGAACAAAATGATAATGATCTGGATGACTATAAAGGAACTATGAAGGTTACATACACCTCAACTCCCATTACAACAGGTTTTCCACAGGTCACCACATCAAATCCATTTATGAGTAATGTTACTTTTGCAACCCCTGAAAACCTAGCGACACTTAGGACAGGTTACACAGTTACATCTCAGGCTGCACCCATACCATCAACCAGTGTGGCAGCCACAATGATGAATCCAGCTGCCCAGCCTTTCACTCCAGGTAATTGCTAACCCTCAAGAGTCTGTAAGTGAAAATGTACCGGCTACTGCACAGCAATATGTCTTGGACTAGTGACCAAAATCATCAACAAAGTACACAAACATATGAAAGGAGTGCAGGTTCTGCTGTGAATGAAAGCACATATCAAGAGTTCCTCAAGGTTCAAAGGAAACAAACAGAACTGTCAGAGATGATTGTGACGCAGCAGCTCAGAAGTCTGTTGCCCTCTCATAAACCGCCTACATTTTCTGGAGATGTAATGGCCTACCCAACATTCATGAGAGCCTTTGAAACTCTCATAGAATCTAAGGTTGAAGACTCGAATGAACGGTTGTATTGTTTGGATCAATATACTGCTGGTAAACCCAAGGAATTGATTAAGGGGTGTCTTCTGATGAATACTGGAGATTCCCATAGTGAGGCTAAACAGCTATTGACGAAGCACTTTGGAGACCCCTTCAAGATTGCAAATGCATATATTTCCAAGTTGTCGAATTGGCCCTCTGTAAAACCAAATGATGGGATGGGATTGCAGGAATTCTCTATCGTTCTTCAACAAGCAAGGAATGCCATGACAGGAATGGCTTATATGAATGACCTGAACACAGCTCATATTCTGCATCAGCTATGGGAGAAGTTACCAATATATCTTCAGAGTAGATGGACTGAGAGAGCCAGCAAGATAAGAAGTGTCAAAGGAAGAATAGCTGGCTTTAGTAACTTTTTGGAATTTGTGACAACACAAGCTGATTTGGCTACAGATCCAATCTACTCAAAGGAGATTGTTTTCAGACCAGATGATACAAGAGGAGTAGTTAGTAAACTGAGGGGACTGGCGCAGCACCAACGATTCCCATCGCACCTCAATTTTTCTGACCCCTCACCCTCAACGCATTTGTTTGGACTTTGTAGACCACAATGCCCAAAATCCCAACTTATTATCTATTGAGTACCCTAGATGTTGTTATTTTGGGCATTGGGGTCTACAACATCCAAACAAATACGTCGTGGGTTCGGGGACAGCAAATTGACGTACGACGGAAACGTTGATACTGCGACCAGTCCCGGCACTTTACATACTACGATAGTGCATTTATCGTATTTCGATACCCTATTAGAGGAAGGTATCGTAGCTACTATATCAAAGAACTATGGCTAACATATTATGCCTCCCCATAGAAATCTTGACTAAGATCGTAGAGTATGCAGGCCCTACATCGTTTGCAAGCATTGCTTCAACTTCAAAGTATTTAAACGATGCAGCATCCATAGCACGATACAAAAACGTAGACCGAGAGTTCCGAAATCTAGTACTAACTTCAGGTTTTAGGCTTACTCATAACGACAACGATCGAGACAATTTGGTTAGGACTTTCGGTATTTCCGCAAATGATAACGACGATAGTTTTGCGCTAGCCTATGCCAGTCTAGACGATAATCTTAATGTCATTAAGTGGCTCGTTAAGTACTTACGGTTTGTCAAAGAGGATGGACAAGCCGATCATGCTCTATACGCTGCCTGTAAGGATAGCCATCTCGATATCGCTAAGTGGCTCACTAAGCGCTTTCAGTTCACCAAAGAGGATAAAGTTGTTAGGTTTGCTATACTAGATGCCGGTATGAATAACAATCTTAATACCATTAAGTGGCTCACTCGATGCTTCCGGTTCACCATAGAGGATGGGTACGTTTATCATGCTCTACTATGTGCCTGTAGAAATAATCATTTCAATACCGCTAAGTGGCTCATCGAGTGGCTCATTAAGCACTATCAGCTCACCACAGAGGATGAAGATGCTCTTTATGCTCTACTAGCTGATTACAGAAATGGTTATGTTGTCATAGAGGAAGAAGAAGAATCCGATTGAATTTTACCGCGAAAAAGCACTTAAACTTTATCACTAGTTAGACCGTGTTTTGCATAGATGGGCTCGAAGTGGGAATTGTAAGCGAGTAACTTGTCGAGAAAACGCGCGATCGAGGTCTTATGTGTACCACATAGTTTATCGCGTCATTACGAGACATATGCGATCCCGAACGTCGTAGCACCTCGTAGCTTACCCCAATGACTTTAGTTCGAAGTATGGAACTGACACCTATGTTGTTTTCTATTGCCATACAAACGATCTTATAGGGCCCTCATATTTTTTTCGGCTACCCTCCGTTTCGGCAACCCTTTTGGGTGCAATGTGTTGCCCAGAAACTCCCCTATTGAACACTGGTGGCCCAAGGGATATAGGCAACTATTCTGTTCCCAAGTATATAGGCAACTATTCTGCTCGCACCAAAAACCCACAACAACATGGCAACTATCCACGCAACATTCGAAAGCATGGGACTTCGTATGGAAAAGAACACAGCTCTCCATCTCCTACAAGAGAATTCCTACGATAGCAACCTCGTTTCGGACATTGCCGATGTAGACTATCTGGCTGGAAACGAAGGCCAAACCAACCTGGCTCCACTCGAAGGTCTCCCAACATTCGTGGACGACGTATACGTGTTCGGCTATCTATCTCGCGAGGAAGTCGTCTACAAAGGCCGAAAGGTTTTACTATCCAGAGGAGAAGGTGGGAAAGCAAAACAGGTGGTTGCAGCAATCCAACTCGCAATCCAAAACTCTACCCTATCGAGCAAATCCCTCCACGCAGCCATTGTCCACACCATTCGATCTACCACCACTGGTATTGTCTCTACAACGGTAGCCCGAATAGAAAACGACACAGAAAGCCGAGCACTCCAAGCATGGCGCAAGCTATATACAGACAAAGAACCTGACGCCCACTTCGTCGCCAAGGTAGATGTATCGGAAATTCCAATGGAACAACTACAATATGCACTTGCAGGATTCGAAAGGCACCTCGAAATCGGCGGATACGGAATCTATTGCATAGACTATACCCAAGACTTCTCGGGAGTACTAGATCGCCCAACCCTTGTGGACCATCTGGTGGAAATTAAACGAAGGCATGCGAGAACAAGGAGACCTAGCCAGTGCAATGCGAGCCGACAGAGCAACCATCTTGGACAACACAGTCTCTGTTGGAAAACACGTTTGCACCTACGTTCGCACCACACCAGCAGGCAAGACGATTCGTGCGAAGATATACAACAAGATTGTTTCGAACTTCGAGGCTGGAGAGATTCGAGAACCTTTTGGTGGCCACCTTGCAGACTATGTCGACTGCCCAAACAAACATCTCCACCAAACGTTCCAGCATCCAGATGTCCAGGCTCGGGGGTGCACTCGTGTAGAGGTTTCGCTATATGCATGCCATCTCGGCGAAGAGTTCTATGCCAACATGGGCAAAGAGTTGGTAGAGGGGGTTCTACAGACCTTGGGCCAAAATCTATTCGTAGTACAACCACCATCCAGACAATGGGGAAATCTAGCCCAAGAGCTGGACCGCTGTTGTATTCTTGCAGATCTGCCGTCCCACACAATATATGCAGCGTGGTATGCCCATTCCAAGACGAAGACGGTAGCAGGGGTGCGGGTAGCTCCTACAGCAGCCATATGCGACAACGACCAGTACTGGGAGAAAGCAGTAGAATGGACGATTTCCGAGTTTGGTTTCCGATGCTGCCCAATATTTCGTGTGGATATTCTAGAGGCCACAGACGTTGGCATCGACATAGGTCCACTTCGCTGCTACATAAAAGCAGCCAACACTTCTACTATTCTTGCTGCCAGCAAACACCCAGTGCAGAAACACACCAACTGCCTTCCACCAAGCCAACTGCTTCCAGAAACCACCCAAGTAGCATGGATATGGCGAGAAAAACACACAAACCATGCTATAGGGAAAGAAAAGATTCGATGGCCACTGGAAGAGATACCCACAGATCGCGAAATATCGACACTATCTACATCCCATAGGATAGCTAGATTGTTGGCTATTGCAGATGCGAAGAAGGCCGAGTTGTGGCGTCGTAGAGTTGTCGAGGAACAAGTAGCACTTCGAGCGAAAAGGATAGAAGAGATCGCGAAGATGGAACGCTTCCTATCTGGAAAGAGATATTTCGAAGCAAAGGCAGCCAAGATCGTAGGCAGGATAGAGATGGCTGCGAAAACCCCAACCTACAAACTAGACTACTTTCTTCCCCACACCAACTTTCGTGTCCTAGGATTCCGAAGATGCAAAAGCCAGTATGGCAATACAGCCAGAATCTTTGTAGATGTCGAGGTGCCAGGGTGCGATGTACGAGAGGATATGGCCATATGGAGCACAAAGTGACTATCGACTATACTCGACAAACTCGAGGACAACTTCTCACAGGCCAACCAACTATACTACCTAGTCCAACTATCCCCAAACAAACCTACCCGTCGCTTCCAAATCCAACCGGCGAAAAAGTTCTATACCAACAACAAACAAATCGAATGGATTCCCATATCTATGCAAGAGACCCCAAACCCAGCAGACAAGCCTTTGGTAGAAGCCCTATTGCAAAAAGCAAACGAGGCATACACCGAGCTTTGTAGACACCCACGCAACATTGCTATTGTACCAGCACCCAAAAGAACAGAGTGCAACAAAGCAGTAGATCTAGCTACAGGCGAGTACATTTGCTTCCTCTATTCTACAACCACCTTCCGCGGTAGTCCAAGAACTATTCTACATCTTCTTCCTGCAGATAGCAATGGCGAGCCTACCACCGGCAATAATTACTGGCAATTGCTAGCAAACTACTAGTATATAGATTCGATACGATGCGATACGATGCGATACGATACGATGCGATACGATACGATACGATACGATATGTACGTACCTTGGAGAAAACAATCGCCGAAGATCGAAGTTGTTTGTGGTGTGCAGAAAGGTTGGATGTCTTTTTCGGTGCCTATACGTTGGTAGTTGTTTTCTTTCTTTTTGGCTGGTGCCTATGTGTCCGTATTCGTTCGCACTTTGTTCGTGGTTTGTAATAATCTGAATCTGTACTCAATAATAACTGGTTGTTTAATGTGATTCCGTACTCAACAATACAAAACTATAACTCTCAGTCGTGAGAAATTCCGTCTTCCCCCTCTCACGAATCTGAACTCGAGCTCTCTGACGTCACTGACCATGCGGTCTAGTGTCACGTGATTTTTCCTGCAACGTTATTTACAACGTGGTTGTCTACATCTATATTCGTATGTTGTATTCGTTCGCACTTTGTTCGTGGTTGTCTACATCTATATTCGTATGTTGTATTCGTTCGCACTTTGTTCGTGGTTGTCTACATCTATATTCGTATGTTGTATTCGTTCGCACTTTGTTCGTGGTTGTCTACATCTATATTCGTCGTGGTTGTCTACATCTATATTCGTATGTTGTATTCGTTCGCACTTTGTTCGTGGTTGTCTACATCTACATTCGTATGTTGTATTCGTTTCCACTTTGTTCGTGGTGGTCTACATCTATATTCGTATGTTGTATTCGTTTGCACTTTGTTCGTGGTGGTCTACATCTACATTCGTAGGTTGTATTCGTTTCCACTTTGTTTGTGGTGGTCTACATCTACATTCGTATGTTGTATTCGTTTCCACTTTGTTTGTGGTGGTCTACATCTACATTCGTATGTCGTATTCGTTTGCACTTTGTTCGTTGTGGTCTACATCTACATTCGTATGTTGTATTCGTTTGCACTTTGTTCGTGGTGGTCTACATCTATATTCGTGTGGTGGTCTACATCTACATTCGTATGTTGTATTCGTTTGCACTTTGTTCGTGGTGGTCTACATCTATATTCGTGTGGCGGTCTACATCTATATTCGTATGTCGTATTCGTTCGCACTCTGTTCGTGGTGGTCTACATCTACATTCGTATGTTGTATTCGTTCGCACTTTTGTTTGTGGTCCGAAGAACGGAGCAATTTCCTACTCCATGTCGGGCATTGGGTTTCGTCTTTGCGGGCTTGGGGTTGGTATGCTTTCTTCTTCCTCCTTTGTGGGACCCATGTGTCTACTCTTTTTTTCTTCCAATTTGGCGGTGCCTATGTGTGTGCTCTTTTCTGCCAATCTATATTGTACGATTGCAAAGGCTATGGAAAAGAGGCAGAAAATCACACTTGGCCATACTGCTTCTTTGGGGTTCGATTCTGCTATATCGGCTCGCAGGTTTGCAGCATCTAGATCTGTCTCCAGTTCCTGTATGTACTCCAGTAGTTGGGCTACATCCTGCATTGGCTCGGTTTGTGGTAGGATTGGGGTTTGGGCCACCTCCAATGCTAGGATAGGATCTTCTGCTATATCGGCCTGCTGTCTTGCGGTATATTGGTTTTCCTCCAGACTATGCACTTTTCGTTCTAGATCCTGTATACGCTCTAGGACTACCATATCCTGCATTGGCTCGTCTTGTGGTTGGTTTTGGATTTCGTTTAGATTTTTGGTCTCTGTTTGTCGAGTCGGTGCAATGGGAGGCGTTTCCAAACCTTTCTGGATTCGGTAGGCTCTACTTTGCCCTATACCATAGAGTCGTATCGCCTCTCGAATACCAACCTCTCCCGAAGCAATACTTTGGAATTGGTCTGGCGAAAGAACTGCTTTGTGTGGCATCGTATAGTATCGTATCGTGTTGTATCTATATGTAGTCGTTTTCTCCAAATGCATATCTAGAGACGATATATGTAGCCGTAGCTTTGCAATAGAATCGTAGCTTTGCAATAGAATCGTAGCTTTGCAACAGAATCGTAGCTTTGCAATAGAATCGTAGCTTTGCAATAGAATCGTAGCTTTGCAATAGAATCGTAGCTTTGCAATAGAATCGTAGCTTTGCAATAGAATCGTAGCTTTGCAATAGAATCGTAGCTTTGCAATAGAATCGTAGCTTCGCAATAGAATCGTAGCTTCGCAATAGAATTGTTGCTTCGCAATAGAATCGTAGCTTTGCAATAGAATCGTAGCTTTGCAATAGAATCGTAGCCTTGCAATAGAATCGTTGCTTTTCTATGCGATTGCGCTTCTTTTCTACCTATTGGGCGCGGCCTATGCGATTGCGCATGCATATGTATATGTAGTCTACTTCGTAGTCGAAGCGAATGCCCTTTTAGAGAATGCTATATGTAGGTATATGGGAATATGGATATTCTACGAATGTGTGGTTCTTGGGGAAAGTGGCCAATGTTCTATCCAACGCGGGCCTGGAAGGACGCTATGGTAGTGGCGGTGTCTTCGGGTGCGACCCAGATTTCCTTGGGGGCATATCTTGCATCGCCGAAAAAAGGGGAAGGTATTTTGTGCTATGTAGGTGTGGAAGATGTTGGAATAGAAAGTGTGGGGAAAGCACTATGCCATTCTCTTGCTCTCGGTCCATTGTATCTTGTGCGAGATGTAGACTTCGAGACTCCTTCGTTGTGCAACGAGGATGGCCTTGTGTTGCCTTGGCCAGATAGTCCAGCATTCCAACGTCTGGCTAGTCTTGGCAGATAGATATGGTGGCAAGTCTGTCCTTCTTCTTGTTTGGTGTGGTTCGAATGTCTCCAAGATAGCAGCGAAGTGGAGCTAGAGCCCGTTCCAAGTTTGTTGTGCCAATTGCTTCTAGTTCTCGCTCAAGGAAGAAACCATATGTAGGCATCTCTTTGTCGGTGGTAGGCTCGCCATTGCTATCTGCAGGAAGAAGATGTAGAATAGTTCTTGGACTACCGCGGAAGGTGGTTGTAGAATAGAGGAAGCAAATGTACTCGCCTGTAGCTAGATCTACTGCTTTGTTGCACTCTGTTCTTTTGGGTGCTGGTACAATAGCAATGTTGCGTGGGTGTCTACAAAGCTCGGTGTATGCCTCGTTTGCTTTTTGCAATAGGGCTTCTACCAAAGGCTTGTCTGCTGGGTTTGGGGTCTCTTGCATAGATATGGGAATCCATTCGATTTGTTTGTTGTTGGTATAGAACTTTTTCGCCGGTTGGATTTGGAAGCGACGGGTAGGTTTGTTTGGGGATAGTTGGACTAGGTAGTATAGTTGGTTGGCCTGTGAGAAGTTGTCCTCGAGTTTGTCGAGTATAGTCGATAGTCCCTTTGTGCTCCATATGGCCATATCCTCTCGTACATCGCACCCTGGCACCTCGACATCTACAAAGATTCTGGCTGTATTGCCATACTGGCTTTTGCATCTTCGGAATCCTAGGACACGAAAGTTGGTGTGGGGAAGAAAGTAGTCTAGTTTGTAGGTTGGAGTTTTCGCAGCCATCTCTATCCTGCCTACGATCTAATGGCTGCCTTTGCTTCGAAATATCTCTTTCCAGATAGGAAGCGTTCCATCTTCGCGATCTCTTCTATCCTTTTCGCTCGAAGTGCTACTTGTTCCTCGACAACTCTACGACGCCACAACTCGGCCTTCTTCGCATCTGCAATAGCCAACAATCTAGCTATCCTATGGGATGTAGATAGTGTCGATATTTCGCGATCTGTGGGTATCTCTTCCAGTGGCCATCGAATCTTTTCTTTCCCTATAGCATGGTTTGTGTGTTTTTCTCGCCATATCCATGCTACTTGGGTGGTTTCTGGAAGCAGTTGGCTTGGTGGAAGGCAGTTGGTGTGTTTCTGCACTGGGTGTTTGCTGGCAGCAAGAATAGTAGAAGTGTTGGCTGCTTTTATGTAGCAGCGAAGTGGACCTATGTCGATGCCAACGTCTGTGGCCTCTAGAATATCCACACGAAATATTGGGCAGCATCGGAAACCAAACTCGGAAATCGTCCATTCTACTGCTTTCTCCCAGTACTGGTCGTTGTCGCATATGGCTGCTGTAGGAGCTACCCGCACCCCTGCTACCCTCTTCGTCTTGGAATGGGCATACCACGCTGCATATATTGTGTGGGACGGCCGATCTGCAAGAATACAACAGCGGTCCAGCTCTTGGGCTAGATTTCCCCATTGTCTGGATGGTGGTTGTACTACGAATAGATTTTGGCCCAAGGTCTGTTGAACCTCCTCTACCAACTCTTTGCCCATGTTGGCACAGAACTATTCGCCGAGATGGCATGCATATAGCGAAACCTTTACACGAGTGCACCCCCGAGCCTGGACATCTGGATGCTGGAACGTTTGGTGGAGATGTTTGTTTGGGCAGTCGACATAGTCTGCAAGGTGGCCACCAAAGGGTTCTCGAATCTCTCCAGCCTCGAAGTTCGAAACAATCTTGTTGTATATCTTCGCACGAATCGTCTTGCCTGCTAGTGTGGTGCGAACGTAATTGCAAACGTGTTTTCCAACAGAGCCTGTGTTGTCCAAGATGGTTGCTCTGTCGGCTCGCATTGCACTGGCTAGGTCTCCTTGTTCTCGCATGCCTTCGTTTTCCACCAGATGGTCCACAAGGGTTGGGCGATCTAGTACTCCCGAGAAGTCTTGGGTATACTCTATGCAATAGATTCCGTATCCGCCGATTTCGAGGTGCCTTTCGAATTCTGCAAGTGCATCTTGTAGTTGCTCCATTGGAATTTCCGATACATCTACCTTGGCGACGAAGTAGGCCTCAGGTTCTTTGTCTGGATATAGCTTGCGCCATGCTTGGAGTGCTCGGCTTTCTGTGTCGTTTTCTATTCGGGCTACCGTTGTAGAGACAATACCAGTGGTGGTAGATCGAATGGTGTGGACAATGGCTGCGTGGAGGGATTTGCTCGATAGGGTAGAGTTTTGGAATGCGAGTTGGATTGCTGCAACCACCTGTTTTGCTTTCCCACCTTCTCCTGTGGATAGTAAAACCTTTCGGCCTTTGTAGACGACTTCCTCGCGAAATAGATAGATAGCCGAACACGTATACGTCGCCCACGAATGTTGGGAGACCTTCGAGTGGAGCCAGGTTGGTTTGGCCTTCGTTTCCAGCCAGATAGTCTACATCGGCAATGTCCGAAACGAGGTTGCTATCGTAGGAATTCTTTTGTAGGAGATGGAGAGCTGTGTTCTTTTCCATACGAAGTCCCATGCTTTAGAATGTTGCGTGGATAGTTGCCATGTTGTTGTGGGTTTTTGGTGCGAGCAGAATAGTTGCCTGTATACTTGGGAACAGAATAGTTGCCTATATCCCTTGGGCCACCAGTGTTCAATAGGGGAGTTTCTGGGCAACACATTGCACCCAAAAGGGTTGCCGAAACGGAGGGTAACCGAAAAAAAATGAGGGCCCTATAAGACCTCGATCGCGCGTTTTCTCGACAAGTTACTCGCTTACAATTCCCACTTCGAGCCCATCTATGCAAAACACGGTCTAACTAGTGATAAAGTTTAAGTGCTTTTTCGCGGTAAAATTCAATCGGATTCTTCTTCTTCCTCTATGACAACATAACCATTTCTGTAATCAGCTAGTAGAGCATAAAGAGCATCTTCATCCTCTGTGGTGAGCTGATAGTGCTTAATGAGCCACTCGATGAGCCACTTAGCGGTATTGTAAAGTGCCGGGACTGGTCGCAGTATCAACGTTTCCGTCGTACGTCAATTTCCTGTCCCCGAACCCACGACGTATTTGTTTGGATTTTGTAGACCCCAATGCCCAAAGTAACAACATCTAGGGTACTCAATAGATAATAAGTTGGGATTTTGGGCATTCTGGTCTACAAAGTCCAAACAAATGCGTTGAGGGTGAGGGGTCAGAAAAATTGAGGTGCGATGGGAATCGTTGGTGCTGCGCCAGTCCCCTCAGTTTACTAACTACTAGAGGCAAGAGTTAGGGAAGTGGAAGAAGTTTCAAGAGAGGTAAAGGGACAAGCTTTGTCACAAATGTCTCCAGAGAAAGAGGATAATTCCAGTAAGTCTAGTCCTCGTAGCTGTGTTTTATGTTCTAAACCACATGATCTGGATGAATGTGCTGAGTTCCTGAAGAAACCCTTAACTGATCGTAAGGACTTTGTTAAAGAGAAGGGCTTATGCTTTAGTTGCTATAGCCCAGAGCACATTGCCAAGTGGTGTAAGAATAAACAAACATGCAAGACTTGTAATAGGAAACACCCAACATCACTCCATGATCACAGCTGGAAGTTTAAGGCAAAGGAACCCCAAGTAAAGGATGAAAAGGGCAAAGACAAAGGGGGTAAAAGCGAAGTCACCAGTGCATGCACCACTGTTTGTAATGTGACAGAGGCTGGTGATATTCCTATCAATATGGGAGTAGTTCCAGTATGGTTGTATCATAAGAGTAATCCAGATACGAAGATTAGGTTCTATGCTCTGCTTGACAGTGCAGGTGGTGGAACTTTCATTAAGGAGGAGTCATTGAAGAAACTTGGTGTTGAAGGAAATGAAACTAAGCTCCTGCTCACCACCATGCATGTCACTCAATAAATTGCTACCAAAGCTGTTGACGGGTTCGTGGCAGTTCACGTTCAACAAAATGATGTCAGTCTAGATATGCCTAGAGCCTATGTTAGGCAACAGATTCCAGCTGACCGAGAAGAAATCCCAAGACCTGAAATAACAAGTGAATGGCCTCATTTGCAAAGGATAAGTGAACAGCTAACTACTTACATGGAAGATGTAGAGGTAGGACTTCTCATTGGACTTAATTGTCGTAGTGCAATAAAGCCAAGGGATATCATTCACGGGAAGGAGAATGATCATTATGCTGTTCGGTCGCTGACATAAATGGTCCAGTGAGTCACCATACAGAATTCAGATAAAGAAGATTGGAATCGATGATGAAGCTAAAGGATACATTGTCTCAGAGAGAAAAGTCAAAGAGCAGATAACACATCAAGTAGTTGAACGAATGTTTGAGTTGGACTTTTCTGAAAAGGAAAACGGAATGGCTATGAATGGGGAGGATCATAAATTCCTTAAGAAAGCGGAAAAGGGATTTAATCACCGTGAAGAATCGCACTACGAGGTGCCGCTTTCTTTCAGGGAATATAATGTTGAGCTTCCAAATAACCGTCCTCAAGCAGTACAGCGTCTCAGTAGCCTTAAGAGGAAGTTTCAAGGAGATAACAAGTATCGCACCGATTATATCAATTTTATGTCACTCTGACATAATAGCCAAAGGTTACGATCGCAAGATAGACCCTGAGAACTTAGCTACACAGAAGGGTAAGGTGTGGTATCTACCTCACCATGGCGTGTATCATCCTAAGAAAATCAACAATGTTCGTGTCGTGTTTGACTGCTCGGCTCGGTATCAGGGTGAATCACTCAATGATCACCTTTTCAGGGTCTGTAGAACCTCCTCTACCAACTCTTTTCCCATGTTGGCAGACAACTCCTCGCCGAGATGCCATGCATATAGCGAAACCTCTACACGAGTGCACCCCCGAGCATGGACATCTGGATGCTGGAACGTTTGGTGGAGATGTTTGTTTGGGCAGTCGACATAGTCTGCAAGGTGGCCACCAAAAGGTTCTCGAATCTCTCCAGCCTCGAAGTTCGAAACAATCTTGTTGTATATCTTCGCACGAATCGTCTTGCCTGCTGGTGTGGTGCGAACGTAGGTGCAAACGTGTTTTCCAATAGAGCCTGTGTTGTCCAAGATGGTTGCTCTGTCGGCTCGCATTGCACTGGCTAGGTCTCCTTGTTCTCGCATGCCTTCGTTTACCACCAGATGGTCCACAAGGATTGGGCGATCTAGTACTCCCGAGAAGTCTTGGGTATACTCTATGCAATAGATTCCGTATCCGCCGATTTCGAGGTGCCTTTCGAATCCTGCAAGTGCATCTTGTAGTTGCTCCATTGGAATTTCCCATAGATCTACCTTGGCGACGAAGTAGGCCTCAGGTTCTTTGTCTGTATATAGCTTGCGCCATGCTTGGAGTGCTCGGCTTTCTGTGTCGTTTTCTATTCGGGCTACCGTTGTAGAGACAATACCAGTGGTGGTAGATCGAATGGTGTGGACAATGGCTGCGTGGAGGGATTTGCTCGATAGGGTAGAGTTTTGGAATGCGAGTTGGATTGCTGCAACCACCTGTTTTGCTTTCCCACCTTCTCCTGTGGATAGTAAAACCTTTCGGCCTTTGTAGACGACTTCCTCGCGAGATAGATAGCCGAACACGTATACGTCGTCCACGAATGTTGGGAGACCTTCGAGTGGAGCCAGGTTGGTTTGGCCTTCGTTTCCAGCCAGATAGTCTACATCGGCAATGTCCGAAACGAGGTTGCTATCGTAGGAATTCTCTTGTAGGAGATGGAGAGCTGTGTTCTTTTCCATACGAAGTCCCATGCTTTAGAATGTTGCGTGGATAGTTGCCATGTTGTTGTGGGTTTTTGGTGCGAGCAGAATAGTTGCCTGTATACTTGGGAACAGAATAGTTGCCTATATCCCTTGGGCCACCAGTGTTCAATAGGGGAGTTTCTGGGCAACAAATTGCACCCAAAAGGGTTGCCGAAACGGAGGGTAGCCGGAAAAAAATGAGGGCCCTATAAGACCTCGATCGCGCGTTTTCTCGACAAGTTACTCGCTTACTATTCCCACTTCGAGCCCATCTATGCAAAACACGGTCTAACTAGTGATAAAGTTTAAGTGCTTTTTCGCGGTAAAATTCAATCGGATTCTTCTTCTTCCTCTATGACAACATAACCATTTCTGTAATCAGCTAGTAGAGCATAAAGAGCATCTTCATCCTCTGTGGTGAGCTGATAGTGCTTAATGAGCCACTCGATGAGCCACTTAGCGGTATTGAAATGATTATTTCTACAGGCACATAGTAGAGCATGATAAACGTACCCATCCTCTATGGTGAACCGGAAGCATCGAGTGAGCCACTTAATGGTATTAAGATTGTTATTCATACCGGCATCTAGTATAGCAAACCTAACAACTTTATCCTCTTTGGTGAACTGAAAGCGCTTAGTGAGCCACTTAGCGATATCGAGATGGCTATCCTTACAGTCAGCGTATAGAGCATGATCGGCTTGTCCATCCTCTTTGACAAACCGTAAGTGCTTAACGAGCAACTTAATGACATTAAGATTATCGTCTAGACTGGCATAGGCTAGCGCAAAACTATCGTCGTTATCATTTGCGGAAATACCGAAAGTCCTAACCAAATTGTCTCGATCGTTGTCGTTATGAGTAAGCCTAAAACCTGAAGTTAGTACTAGATTTCGGAACTCTCGGTCTACGTTTTTGTATCGTGCTATGGATGCTGCATCGTTTAAATACTTTGAAGTTGAAGCAATGCTTGCAAACGATGTAGGGCCTGCATACTCTATGATCTTAGTCAAGATTTCTATGGGGAGGCATAATATGTTAGCCATAGTTCTTTGATATAGTAGCTACGATACCTTCCTCTAATAGGGTATCGAAATACGATAAATGCACTATCGTAGTATGTAAAGTGCCGGGACTGGTCGCAGTATCAACGTTTCCGTCGTACGTCAATTTCCTGTCCCCGAACCCACGACGTATTTGTTTGGATTTTGTAGACCCCAATGCCCAAAATAACAACATCTAGGATACTCAATAGATAATAAGTTGGGATTTTGGGCATTCTGGTCTACAAAGTCCAAACAAATGCGTTGAGGGTGAGGGGTCAGAAAAATTGAGGTGCGATGGGAATCGTTGGTGCTGCGCCAGTCCCCTCAGTTTACTAACTACTAGAGGCAAGAGTTAGGGAAGTGGAAGAAGTTTCAAGAGAGGTAAAGGGACAAGCTTTGTCACAAATGTCTCCAGAGAAAGAGGATAATTCCAGTAAGTCTAGTCCTCGTAGCTGTGTTTTATGTTCTAAACCACATGATCTGGATGAATGTGCTGAGTTCCTGAAGAAACCCTTAACTGATCGTAAGGACTTTGTTAAAGAGAAGGGCTTATGCTTTAGTTGCTATAGCCCAGAGCACATTGCCAAGTGGTGTAAGAATAAACAAACATGCAAGACTTGTAATAGGAAACACCCAACATCACTCCATGATCACAGCTGGAAGTTTAAGGCAAAGGAACCCCAAGTAAAGGATGAAAAGGGCAAAGACAAAGGGGGTAAAAGCGAAGTCACCAGTGCATGCACCACTGTTTGTAATGTGACAGAGGCTGGTGATATTCCTATCAATATGGGAGTAGTTCCAGTATGGTTGTATCATAAGAGTAATCCAGATACGAAGATTAGGTTCTATGCTCTGCTTGACAGTGCAAGTGGTGGAACTTTCATTAAGGAGGAGTCATTGAAGAAACTTGGTGTTGAAGGAAATGAAACTAAACTCCTGCTCACCACCATGCATGTCACTCAATAAATTGCTACCAAAGCTGTTGACGGGTTCGTGGCAGTTCACGTTCAACAAAATGATGTCAGTCTAGATATGCCTAGAGCCTATGTTAGGCAACAGATTCCAGCTGACCGAGAAGAAATCCCAAGACCTGAAATAACAAGTGAATGGCCTCATTTGCAAAGGATAAGTGAACAGCTAACTACTTACATGGAAGATGTAGAGGTAGGACTTCTCATTGGACTTAATTGTCGTAGTGCAATAAAGCCAAGGGATATCATTCACGGGAAGGAGAATGATCATTATGCTGTTCGGTCGCTGACATAAATGGTCCAGTGAGTCACCATACAGAATTCAGATAAAGAAGATTGGAATCGATGATGAAGCTAAAGGATACATTGTCTCAGAGAGAAAAGTCAAAGAGCAGATAACACATCAAGTAGTTGAACGAATGTTTGAGTTGGACTTTTCTGAAAAGGAAAACGGAATGGCTATGAATGGGGAGGATCATAAATTCCTTAAGAAAGCGGAAAAGGGATTTAATCACCGTGAAGAATCGCACTACGAGGTGCCGCTTTCTTTCAGGGAATATAATGTTGAGCTTCCAAATAACCGTCCTCAAGCAGTACAGCGTCTCAGTAGCCTTAAGAGGAAGTTTCAAGGAGATAACAAGTATCGCACCGATTATATCAATTTTATGTCACTCTGACATAATAGCCAAAGGTTACGATCGCAAGATAGACCCTGAGAACTTAGCTACACAGAAGGGTAAGGTGTGGTATCTACCTCACCATGGCGTGTATCATCCTAAGAAAATTAACAATGTTCGTGTCGTGTTTGACTGCTCGGCTCGGTATCAGGGTGAATCACTCAATGATCACCTTTTCAGGGATCTGACCTGACTAGCAAGCTAACTGGTGTGCTCACAAGATTCAGGCAGGAGAGAATTGCGATCATGGGAGACATAGAAAAGATGTTCTACCAAGTGAAGGTGAAAGAGCAAGATCAATATTCCCTTCGTTTCTTATGGTGGTCCGAGGGAGACCTTACAAGTGAACCAGAAGAGTACTGCATGACTGTGCATCTCTTTGGTGGTGGATCGTCACCCGGATGTTACAATTTCACACTAAAGCGTACAGCAGATGATAACGGAAGTGAGTTTGGTTTCAAAGTAGCAGACACTCTAAGGAGAAACTTTTACGTTGATGATCTGTTGAAAGCAGTTGCAACTGAAGATGAAGCGATCCGTTTAGTACAAGGTATCAAGAAAATGTGTTCGAAGGGTGGATTCAATCTAACCAAGTTCGTTAGTAACAGTCGAAGAGTGATGGAGTCTGTGCCACAAGAAGACAGAGCAAAGGAGGTTAAAGGTTTAGACTTGGGCTAAGACAAGTTGCCAATAGAAATCGCTCTTGGAGTACATTGGTGTATCGAATCAGATACCTTCAAGTTTAGAATCGAGTTGAAAGATAAGCCTTGTACACGAAGAGGAATTCTATCAATCATCTGCTCAGTTTATGATCCCCTGGGATTTATCGCACCTGTCATACTTGTTGGAAAGAAGATCCTGCAAGGTATCTGTCATGACAGCAGTTGGGATGAGCCAGTACAAAGTGATATTCTTGCCAGATGGGATAAGTGGAGACGTGTTATTTCTCTTAGAGCAGCTCAACATCCCAAGAAGTTTCGAGCCTCCCGACTTTGGCAAGGTCGTTTCAGTACAACTTCACAATATGTCTGATGCTTCACAGGATGGATATGGACAATGCTCATATCTGAGAATGGTAGATGAAAACAATAAAGTGCACTGTTCATTCGTCATGGGTAAGGCACGTGTTGCGCCAAGGAAGACTGTTAGTATCCAAAGGCTTACTAGCAGCTGCCACCGTCTCGGTAAGAGTTGCCGACATACTGAAAGATGAATTGGGTTTACTGGACCGACAGTAAAGTGGTTCTCGGGTTCATCAACAACGAGTCCCGAAGATTTCACGTCTACGTGGCTAACAGAGTACAGCTTGTGCGAGATTATACCTCACCAGCACAATGGAGGTATATAGAGTCTGCCTCCAATCCAGCTGATGAAGGCTCAAGGGGAATAACTACAAAGATTTTCTAAAGAAATCGCAGTGGATTAATGGCCAAGATTTCTTATGGCAAAATGAGAATCTCTGGCCTGAGCAAGAGTCGTACAAAAGTGAACTAGACCCAGAAAGCCCAGATGTCAAGAAGGTTACCACCAATGCCACAGTGGCGCACGAGAAGAATGACATGCTGAGCAGATTCGAAAGGTTCTCTAACTGGCACAAATTGAAGTCAGCAGTTGCAATCTGCCTGAGATACAAACAACGCCTAATGATGAGGATCGGTAAAGTTAAAGAAGAATCCTGAAGAGGAGAAGCACGTCAGATCAGTGGACGGGATGGTAGTAGTAAAGGTCGTTCCGTCGTTCCACCCCTCGTGGTAAACGACCTAGAACAAGCCGAAATATAAATCATCAAGCTAGTGCAAGCTGATGCCTTTGCGAAGGATATCAAAATCCTGCAAGAGATCAAAGCTGATGTAAAGCACGGAAGCCGACGGGTTGATAGAGAAAAGGAGGCCTCCTTGAAGAGGACAAGTACTCTCTATACACTGGATCCATTCTTGGATTCCAAAGGCATACTCAAGGTTGGGGGACGAATAAAGAAAGTTAATCTGGCAGATAAGCTTAAAACACCTATCATCTTGCCAATGACAGGTTACATAACAAAGCTGATTATCGGTCATGTTCATGAGAAGACCCAGCATAGTGGAAGAGGTATATCACTTTGAACGAGCTGCGTGCTAGTGGCTACTGGATCATCTGGAAATTCAGCAGTCCGACAATTCATCTCTGGATGTGTTAGATGTCGTTATCTTCGAGGAACTGCTGGAGAGCAAAAGATGGCTGATCTTCCGAAGTCACGTCTTGAACCTATGCCGCCATTCTCATATTGTGCAGTGGAATAGTTTGGTTCATGGTCTGTTAAGGAAGGCAGAAAACAAGTCAAGAGATATAGTGCCTTATTTACATATATGTCAAGTCGCGCTGTGCACCTTGAAGTAGCACACTCTCTAGAAACAGATTCGTTCATACAAGCGATGCGACGAGAGAACTTTGCAGTGACCAAGGAACCAAATTTGTTGGAGCAGAACATGAGTTGAAGAACGCGCTCTTAAAGAAATGGACAACAACAAGGTTAAGGCAGAGCTTCTTAAGCACAACATATATTGGATTAGGAATCCTGCTGCAGCAAGCAACTTCGGAGGAGTGTGGGACAGGCAGATCCGATCTGTCAGAAACATCTTGACTGCACTCATAAGAGAACACGGGCACAGAATGGATGATGAATCATTAAGAACATCTATGTGTGAAGCTGAAGCAATAGTGAACAGTTGCCCACTCACCGTGGAAACTTTTAGCGACCCACTTTCCCCATTGCCGCTTACTCCAAGCGCGCTCCTTACTGGCAAATCAAAACTGATTCTGCCACCACCTGGAAAGTTCCAAAGTGAAGATATCTACTGCAAGCGACGTTGAAGACGAGCTCGACACTTAGCAAATGTGTTTTGGAACAGATGGAGGAAAGAGTACTTGCAGAATCTGCAATTGAGGCACAAGTGGACTCGGCAGCGAAGAAACTTTGCAAAAGGTGATGTAGTGTTGCTAAAGGACACCAACACTTCCAGGAACAAGTGGTCCATGGCCAAAGTTCTCACTACTCGTAAAGATGAGCAAGGATTGGTCAGATCAGTAACTGTCCAATCCGGCTCAAGTGGTTCAACGTTGGATCGACCAATCAACAAAATTGTTCTACTTGTTGAGTCGTCAGAAGGAAGACCGGGAATCCCCGACGAGGAGCCATAGGAGATAGCAGAAGAACTACAGTATGACCTATTAGAGATACAGTATAAGATATCGGACAAGATAAGAACCGTTTTTATTTTGTTTGTTTAAAATGCTGAACATTTTAGAGGAGCCATGTTAATGTTATCACATATATTTGTGTAAGTTTTCATTCTTGGGGTACCTGTGCCTAGGTCCCAGTTCCCCACGAGTCAGATACGTCACGTGCGTGGTGGAATAGCTTAGAAGATAATCAATCCGGCACAAGGTCAAACCTTGTTTTGCTCGCTCGCTTAGTTTTCGCCACGGTTTATCGATGGATGGGTGTAGAAGGGATTAACTATTATAGTCAAGGTAACAGTATGGAGTTTACTTCCTTCAAGTGTAATTACCCAGATAACAAGGTCAAGCATTAAAGCGTTTTGAGGAGCCAGTGTGTTCATTTGATCATCGCCGGATCTAAAGTGACAGTGTACGGTTTTTACTTCTCAGCGGTTACAAATTAATTTATACGACATATCGCATCACAGCCACTGTAATAGCAATCAGTATCGTCAAAGAAACTTAAGAAAAAAACGAATACTTATTTCTAAAGAAATAAGAAACAAATATGATTCGATGGACTATTGTAGAACAATTAAGTACAACAGTTTCTATCAAGCTGTATATATCTTGTTACTAGGTATCGAACTAACAGTGACAAGAACGTATGCCACAGAGGCAAATTTATCTTGGAATAAACCAGCCATGGTGCAGAATGATGTGATGTACTTTGTGGTATTCAGGCTAGCAGAGACCAGTAACATCTGGGATGTGGTAATGTCTCAAGACATACTTACAACCCTTAGAGGGCTTGTTCCTGCACGACAATACGAGGCCAGGGTTGTTATGCTCACTCAAGATGGAAGTGTGCTTAGCAGTAGGCTCGTCAAATTTGGAACACAAATCCGTGAGTTTATAAAATACATATGCTATATATTTTACATCAACAGCTTCTTTCCCATTCCTTTTGTGCATTAGGTTATTCTTTTGTATGTAGGATGGACAGAGGCAAATTATATACACATTATCTAATTATATAATGCATAACGCAGTGCCAACGACTCCGCCACCAGAACCGACAGCATCGCCATCCCCAACACCTACAGGTACGTATAATAATGTATTTGAGATCAAATCAATTCCTCTATACAATTTATTATTCAGTCATACTAATGTTTAACTAGTATACCTAACAGGTAGTAAATGCTGCTCCGCTCAGTTAAGGAAGTTAGTGTATTAGAAGAGAACCAACAGTAGCACTTTGGCAGGAAAATTATATTACTGGGTGATAAAAATGTCAAGGTGTTAGATGAATATATTTTGTAGTTTTGGGGCTACCGTGCGACTGAATCCTGTTTCATCTGTGGTGTGTATCTCAAAAGTTGTCCCGATGTATTTGCATTTCGTCCCGACATATCAACGATCTCCCGGTAAATTCCCTGAGCCTACCAATTCCCTATAGACCCTGTGCATAAGTCCTGGTGACTTGCATGTCAACGAGGCTGGTAGGTCCTCTGGAATGTTGAAATTTGAGCACCCAGGGAGATGTGTGAAATGCACTGAACGAATGTTCAATGGAACAATGCCGTTAATTTGCTATAATAGCATAGCAAACATTCGTTCCTTGATTTTCGCATTATTTTTAAATACGCGTATGTATGTTAATTATTTTTATTTAATATAAAATAAAATAATACCGATATAGCAAGCACACGGATCAGTTGAAAAGCACTTTTACCATGACCCTGTGATCACATAGGGATAGAGTGGTTTTCAATTGAGTATCGTAAAACCAAAACCTGAACAAGTAAAATCCCAATGAACCAATCCCGAAGTGAAGTAATTCACGATTGGTTTTACTTCACCCAATCACGAGGCAAAGTAAAACTAACCAATCAAATTCATTATGTCGCAAATGTGAACCAGCCTTAAGGGAAAATATGAAAGAATAAATCCTGAAACTGGATGTACTCCTCGAACAAATAGGCCCTTTGCTGCTAACAAATCACGTGGTTCAGTACTGGAGTGCAAAATATATCTGACTTCATTTATTTAAAGCCTTGTACGAGATCGATGGTGTTATTAGCAAAACCTATTTGTAGATGCTATTTACAGCTCCAATCGATAGTCGATCTTTATAAAACTGCGTTTTTGAAGATAGCTTGCTCTCCAGTATTCATTGACAACGCCTCTCCCATGGGGATCACGATCTCAATCATTCGTTAATGAAGTATTATATTAGCACGTGACTGTTAGCTGCAAAGGGTCTATTCTATCTTGATCTATCTCGATAAAGGGTAACAAAAGATGACTACACTCCAGTCAATATGACTTTACGCAGTTCTTTATCATTTTTGCGATGGAATCAAAAATATATTTTACAAATAGCTTAACGACAACCGTATATTACTCCTCTGTAATCAGAGCCTATTGAGCTGACGTATAGATATGGTTCAACTGCAAATAGCTGAACGCGACAACCGTATATTACTCCTCTGTAATCAGAGCCTATTGAGCCGATGTATAGATATGGTCCAAATGCAAATAGCTTAACGACAACCGTATAGTACTCCTCTGTAATCAGAGCCTATTGAGCTGATGTATAGATATGATGTATAGATATGGGCCAAATGCAAATAGCTTAACGACAACCGTATATTACTCCTCTGTAATCAGAGTCTATTCAGTTGTCTATTGAGCTGATGTATAGATATGGGCCAACTGCAAATAGCTTAACGACAACCGTATATTACTCCTCTGCAATCAGAGCCTATCGAGCTGATGTATAGATATGGTCCAACTGCTAGAGACAGCTTAGTACCAAACACATGGGAGTTCTCGTGGCGATGTATGGATATCACGCTGAACGATGACGGGATGCAGATATCCAATAACCGTTACTACAAACTATATGTAAGTAATTATTGTATCACCCTTAGTTAAACCTTTTGGTTAGTTTTCTAAAACAAACACACTGCCTATATAAATATACTTCCATATGTCCGTCCATCTGTCCGCCTGGTTCATCTATCTGTCCGACTAGCTCACAATTTGTCGGCTACCTGTCTGTTTGGCTATCTATGCTTCTTCATTAATAAATGAACGAGAGTTTTACTGAGTTTCAACAGCCAAGCTCAATTTTCTTGACATTATTTATAGCAACACAGCACTGACTCAGTAATAAGAAACAAATTTGGTCATCTGCCATGGTCGCTTTTTATTAGGAGTGTTTTTTGTCAGGTGAGGGCCATATGTATTCTAACGCCACCATTTGATAAAAGGGAGAAACGTAAAAGCCGATAGAGAAGTAGTGAAAGGGGATCATGATGCATGAAAATTGGCTCCTGTGCATGCATTGCATGCATGTGCATACATGCAGGAGGTTGCGTGCACGAAAATTGGCCCTTGTGCATGTATTGCATGCATCATGCATGCACTGGCTGCGTGCATGTGCATACATGCAGCAGGGTGCATGTATGAGAATGGTGGCACATCTGCACTGATGCATGGCATCAGCAGGGTGCCTGCATGCACAAAATAGATTCATTAATCACAAGAGTCCGCTTCATAATATTGCTTGAAGAAAAATAATTTAGGTAGGAACCAACTCACACTCGTTTAGTGGTTACAATAACAGACACGTTTAATTAAATTATAGTTAATACACAAACAAATACTAACTACAAATTATTTTGGAAGCTATTTTAACTAACAGATTTCAAGTAATTTTGGTAATTTTAAATCGCTTGAGAATGTATGAATACAGTTTTTGAAAATGAAACACAAAAAGTGGATACAAAATGTTTGAATGATATAAAAAAATGTATAAATATTTATAGAGCGGTTTGCACTTGACTGTCCAAAGTAATCGACGATTACTTTACTTGCATACATTCTAAGCAGAATTGATGTTATTACTTTGCGTTTGGTTTTAGGATAGTCAAGCGAAAACTGTTTTACTAAAGGTTGCTAAAATTAAGACTAGTTGTAGCTATCACGTGCTATTCTTACTGTTTTAAACACTTTCCACACTGCTGACATTGATATGTCTTCTCACCAGAACGTGTTTGAGCAATTTTATCAACTTTGAAGACACAAGTGATCATTAAGTTTACGAGGACTCATGCGATTAGTTGTTAATAATATAGACTCAGAGGGCAAACATTTTTGACAAAAGAGTGTAATACATTATAATGTGCATTCTACCTCATGGGAAAACCGGGTTAGTGTCAAATGTCAAACAACATGAACAGAAGAAACTTGTTTGACTAGTTGTGAAAGTGTTTATCAAGCAATCAAATGGACATAATTTTGCCCCCAATTAAGAAAAATACCTTCTTCATCAGCTAATCAGATTTTCAGTAAACATTGCTTTTGTACTGATGTGTCCAGTTATGCAAACATAAAATAACCACTAACGACGTAAACAAATCTCTAGCGGCATAATATTCTGGGGCTAACAGTGCTTCAAATTAACTTTTGAGACTGGTTGTCCATGGGACCAGTAGGTTTTGAATTTTACTTGTCCATTTATTTTGTCTATTTTTGTCTATCTATTTGTCTGAAGACTGCTATTCTTTTAGACAAATAAATAAATGAAGTAGGATGAACAACATTTGTATATATAACACAACAGGTTTATTTACATATTTACAATAGTTATATCACTGTACATTACACGTTAGTACAGCACTGCAGAGAGTTTCTTATTATTGTAACAATGGATCATCATTCACATTTGGCCTGTGCAATCTTTGAGAAGCTTGATTCCAGTGTAAAACTGCCTTCTCAGCTGCGAAGTCCTCTGGGCTTGGTCCATTCAAGCAGATGTTCAAGAGCATGTCTAGTGAAGCTACATCAAGCGAATTCCTATATTCTGATTTGAGTCGACCCATACAAGAGAAGCCCCTCTAACAGCAGAATGAGGACAAGCAAATCTCAACCACCATCAACACTTGACAGAGTTCAAGCTCATGTGGATGCACCTGCGTGAAAATTTCCTCCCAGAAGTCACCTTGACTGAGGCTTGAAATTCGTCTGTGGTTGTGGGAGTAGAGTTTCAGAGAAAGCCACTGATCCTTTGCAATGTTACTCTGGAGGACTGCCTGATAGTGCTGAGCCACAGTCACCAATTCCTCTTCGCCGTACACGCCTAGGTCGTTCTTGCCCCTTGCCCATGACTTATGATTACTGATAGCACTGCAAGCCTTGAGTACTGGGGAACTGACGTTTTCGAATCTGCTGTCCAGAAATCGCTTAGCATCACTGATGTACTTTTCGTTTTAATCAACATTCCAAAACAAACACACCTTTCGAGTTTCGTAAATCGTGATTAGTTTTTACACTTTTTTAAATTGTGATTCAGGTCACTAAATCTTGCTTAAAGTGCAAGTATAATGTCGAAAGAATAAAATTGATATTGTACTTTTGTGTTTGTTTCGCACAAAAAGGTATTAATCTTGCAAATTTTGTAACATTTGTGGCATTGAATCCCTAATTTTGGTTACTTTTCATGGATCCTGTGACGTCATAAGATAAATCAACTCCCTCCCAAGAGAAAACTACAACAATAAAATCACGTAGGTTGCCATTGTGACATCACAAGATGAATCAATCCCACAATTCGGGTAACGTTTATTCTAGTTGAATTGCTGCTCCAATTTAGATAACTGAAGCATATTAGAAATATAATTTGGAGCAAAATGAGTTAATGTTGTTCTTTGGCTTTACTTGCACTTTAACCTTCTCGTGTGACCTCAGCCTCTCATTCTACTGTCTACAAGGAGGCATTCTATCAGGTCTACAATAATAGAACACGTTGCTTTTCTCACGCCGCAACACAAAATATCTAACCGGTGGTAGCCAAACAGCGATTGGTACAGAACATTCACATCACGTGGGCTGTAGAAAAACTTGGGGGCCCCATCGTGCATTGTGAAACAAGTTGAACCCAGGCCTCTAGCTGTCATAAGCAAAAAACACCTAGCGCTTTTCGTTCGTGATTGCAATTCGAGGATCCGATGTTGTCTTCTACTTTTGCGAACTCAAACAGAATATCATTTTGGGAAGAAAATGTAGTCGTCCAGAGGACAAATTGTCAAAAAAAGGAACTCGTTTTTCGTGTTTATTTCTCGTTTTGGACGAGTGAACGACAGTCCAGTTCGAGCACTGGGCTAACTAGTGAATGATACCTAAACCTCTATAAATGCAGAGAGGGAGGTCACGTATTCCTGTGCAAGCATCCAATGGTGGTCCACTTATAACCATGCATGCTACAGCTAGTTTAAGTTGATAGAATGCGACCAAGTGCTGAAAATCGGTAGTATGAAATGGCCTGAAGATAAATCTTACTCTAAATAAATAAATAATTACTGGCAAACAACCTATAGACAAATGTAGCAATCAGGCAATATTAAGCATGTCTATTTAGTAGCTTACCAGAAGATCGACTTCTATCAGTTATCACATAACTAGTCGTAGCTATCGCTAAAGTGCCAACGAAAACAAAAACCCAGAAAAATTGCCTCCGCCTGATCTGAATATGATACGCTGATAAACGAGAATAGCAATTATATTTATAGTTTGTTTATATTTTAATAAATCACGATGGAACACTTTGTAACTGTGCATTAGAAAACTTAACTGTATATTTCACTTCATAGTTATTCCTGACATTTTACTCTTATGGCACTTTGAGAATACATAAAATACAGTGCCTTGCAGCATATAACAGCCAGGCGATGAGGGAGAGCAGACGAATTTAGAGCTGTAGAATAAGAAATATGGTTAGAGCCTAGAGGATACGGAGTGCTCGACACTGAATGTTTTGAAAGTTTGTCAGAGGGGATATTAGTGCTCCAACTGGGCTTCAAGAAACAAGAGAAAACAAAGGGTTTATCATGTTTATTGTATTTATTGAAATCATTGTTAACGAAAGTCATTAAACAATTACAAGTATAACACATCTTAAATTGGCTCTGACTTTGGTTTACAGGACATTACATTACATTACATTTTCACAGAGTGATCGAGATTTTTACTGCATATCCACATATCCTCGGGCATCGGCTCTATATTGCTGCCGCCTCGTCAGCCTCGCGTCTTCGCTCGGCTGACTCGTTAGCAATATTAAAACCCAAGTGTTTACAGATGTAGAAATAAATAGTATCAAAGAGATTTATTGTTGGGTTGACCATGAACTCAATGTTCACATCTCTAGTCCTCTAGGTGTCTGAGTCAATGTAAACATATTGCTGAACTAACTGGAACTAACGAGAAAGAGATATCAACCTTTGTAATAACTTTTGAACACTACGTTCGATGTCAACACGCTGGTTCGATGTGAACACGCTCGTTCGATTTTAGCACTTTTTGCTCGATTTTGAACCAAATGGTTCGATTATTCACGGTACAGAATTACTCACAGTTCAACACCACAAAAAGAAAGCAAATTATTTAAGCAAATCAGAATGTTTTCAATGCGAAGAAAGGAAACTTTACCTCGTCCTCGCTGTCGACACCGCCACTTCGACGATCAACACGACCACGTGAGATTCCATGACGTCACACGCAAAAACTCGCGCTGTGATTGGTTTTATTTCCTTCTATTGTTACATTACAATTTTCGATCGAGATTTTTTCTGCCTGCAAAATACCTCGTGTGCCTCGTACGCGCATCGGCTCTATAATGCTGCCGCCTCGCGATCCTCGCCTCTTGGCTCGGATCGCTCGTTGGCAATTAGCATATTGGTGCCTGCGAGGACTTCTGGGTAGAGCTGAGACACGAGGTTCACTACTAGCAGTAGTCTTTGCCTGAGGTTTATAGTTATTTACTTGCTTAGAAACGACCTTGCTTAAATTAGAAATATACTCAAAGTCCAAGTTTCAAGTTTGTTTAATTTGACTAAAGGTATCAGATTAACTACAAGGTATTACAAATAGAAAGAAAAAAGGAGAAATAGTTTCAATAATACAACTATTTGAGAGACTAAATTCAGATAAGATACAAAGAGTACGGGACATCCTAATAGCCTTGAACTAATCGAGAGGATGCCCCTACAAATTCTAATATATATAAATGAATTAAATTACTTAAATATAAAAGTACATTTCTTCTAGAAAGTAAAAAAAACAAGATGAAGTAAATATTAGAAGGTATAAGTTAGAAGTTAGAACTAGTGTACACTTAATACTATATAATAATCTTTATCAGTATATAGTGCTGTCTCCAAAGAGAATACGTTCCCAATAGCGCTTAACAAATACATAAGGCTGCGCGCAGCAATAACATGGCGCTCACAACAATATTGAATAAATAACTATATCAACAATAAAAATTAACCTACAACTACAGCTAACTAATTAACAACATTATAGAAATGAGAAACTAAACAATAAGCTAGCCTAACTATAGGTAAAATGATAATTACTGTGAGTAATCTTTTAATGTTTTGATTATTAGATGTTTTCAAAAAGAGGAAAGAGGAGGGAGTGTGTGCATGAGCTTGTTTTGGTAAAGAATTCCAGAGAGTTGAACCAGTAAATTTAATAGAACGTATTCCATACTGAGCAGTTTTGACTTGTTTTATGTAAATATGATTATCCTGTGCTTTACGGGTAGAGTATTGATGTTTATCAGAGGCAAGTTCAAAATAATCAAGGAAGTCAGTTGGGATGGATTTGTGAAACCATTGAAACACCAAAGTAAGTAGTTGGAGATTAATTACATCAGGACATTTTAATAAATTAAGATGTTTGAAAATAGACCAATCCAAGGTAATTTCCACCATCTTGTAGGAGGTGCAAACATGGCGCGAAATACAGTGTTTGTATGGGAATCCGATGCCAAATAATTTCCGTAAAATCGAATTCATGAAATATTCTACAGATACAAACTTAAGATAGCAGCTGGTAAAAGATTAAGTGATCGAAATTTGAGGGATGTAGCTATGCTGGGAAACGAGCAATCGTGTTTTTAGTTTCCCATACATTTGTCGGTAAAGTTTCCCGCGTTGTTACAGACAAATGTATGCATGGGAAACTAAAAACCCGATTGCACGCTTACCAACACAGCTACATCAGTTAATATTTTACCTGGTATCCCACACAAACACTGTATTTCGCGCCATGTTTGCACCCCCTACAAGATGGTGGACACTACCTTGGATTTGTCTATTATATAATACGTACCTCTTTTTTTGGAGTATAAAGATTGGATTGAGATAACTAGGATAAGTAATACCCCAGATTAGCACACCATAAATAAGGAAAGAATAAATTAAAGAATAATAGAGCATAATAAGGATATCAGTGGTAACATAATATCTGATCTTAGATAAGATACAGACAGTTTTGGACATCTTTTTGCATAATTCAGTAATATGAGATTTCCAAGTAAGATTAGCATCGAATAAGACAGAATTAACTTCTTCAATGAACAAACACAATGCAATATCATAAGATTGTAACTAGATGGTGAATTCGAGTCACTGATGTGTATTTAAGTTGTAACAAGAGGCCCTGAGTGGCCTTAACTCGGGCCACCTGGAAATAGGTTAATTTATAATACATGGAGTTCTAGCATATTTTTGTGCCAGCTAGGGGAACTGGATAATTAATTCACTACTCATGCTCATGATAATTTACATATAATGGAATGGAACTTTTACAGGAATGCAATCACATGGTTGTACTAGATGGAAAACAAATCTTAATTCATATATTTAAAGGCACTTTTTTGAGATCGGTAGTGTTATTAACAAAACCTGTTTGTAGATGCTATTTTCCACCTTCTTCCAATTCTCAACCCCCAAAGGTGGTCATGGTCCCTTACAGGAGCTTCTAATTACAAAGTTTTACTGATAATAGGCCCTTTGCAGGAGCTGGTCACGTGACCTTTCAGCCTGTCAATCAAAAAAATTGGCGCTAGAACATGAATGCCAGAAATGGAAAGAGCAAGCCAAAATTAGTAAAAAGCCCAAGGTTTAGGTTCATATCTTTAAAACTGAAGGAATGGCAATTTTTTGAAAACTCTATAATTTAGCTTACTTTAACAGAGTTTGTGAGGCTTTTTTTTGCTGACTAGCAAGATCTCCCCCCCCCCCCCAGTAGTATAGGCGGGATTAAAATGATACCACTTTTTTCTTGCCCAGGGAGCAAAATGATACAACTTTTTTCTTGCCCAACGAAGGCGGATTAAAGCAGTTTTGTTATACTATTTATCGTATTTTTACGATATATTAAATAATCGGTTTCTACCGCTTTTTTCCGGATTAAAGCAGTTTTGTTGTACTATTTTTAAATCGTATTTTTTACATTTCAACACCCTATTAGAGAAAGGCTATTTTATAGTATATCCACCCATTCGTTGTACGCTTTATTATATTTCGATACCCTATTAGAGGAGTGATTAGCATATGGTATATCCATCTATGGTACTAACATATATTCTTTACTTCACGATATTAACGTATACCGTTCCAAGAGTGAAACCCTATTAGAGATAAGATTTGTATATAGTAGATTCAGATTTCAGATTTCTTTATTAAACACTATTTAAAGTACATGTATGCACAGAAATTAAGTAAAGATTACTATTATAAAATGACTAGTTTGATTATATAAGTTAATGTATAGAGGAAGAGTGTGCAGTGGTTAAAGGAGCTAAGCTTTCGAGTTAACCACTGCCACATAGGAAGTAAAGACTAAGTCCAAATTAAATTATATAATACAATATATGTAAAAACTGTGTAAATACAGGCTGGAATGATAATTAAATACTGTATGTCATCTTTGGTTAAAGCTGAAATTTAAGAAGATGTTTCTTATAGTGTTTTTTAAACTGTGAATGTCTTAATTTTTTTATCTCAGTTGGAATAGTTTGCCAAATTTTTGATAAGGAGAAGTTGAAAGTACGTAAGCCATAGTTCGTTTTTGCAAGGGGTCGAAAAAAAATATAATTTTTTGCATACCTGGTGTTGTAAGGATGGATTTCAGATGCATGTATAACATATCTAGAAAAAATATTTGGAGTATTAGATTTGTCAATAGAGATTTTATGACCAAATATGGAGATTTTTAATTTATATATATTATCAAGAGTTAAAGCTCCTAACAAATTAAAATAAGGATTGGCGTTTTCCCTACTGTGTGCAAAGAAAATACTACGCATGCATTTGTTTTGTTTTGTCTTAATTTTAGTTAGTTTAGTTTGATAAGTGTTACCCCAACTCATAATTCCATATTGTAAATAAGGATATATAAGTGTATAGTAAAGCTGTCTAAGCATTTGATAGTTAAGAAAATATCTGAGCTTATTAATAATTCCTATGTTTTTTGATATTTTGTTGTTTATATGTCGAATTTGTATATCACCACACAAGGTTGCAAAAGAAAATGGCAGCCCGACGACCTCGTAGCGAACCTTTACCAAGGAGTCTAGCTCGAGAGGCATCCACTATTCTCGATGAGAGAGATGGTATGCTTGAGGGAGAGGAGAAAGGTAGGCGTACGATTCGATGGTGCTTCTTCCAAGGTGTGGCAGGTGATTTGACGCCTAGGATCTTGGGAAAGTTGACTGCAAATGTAGGAACCAGCTTCTATCTACGTTACGGTTATACCTATCGCATTCGCAACGTCAATGATGACCGGGTGATGCTCTTCTCCAAGACAGTCACAGGCTCTCCATGGGTGAATGCATTAGGTGATGCAGAAGAGTGGATCAATAGCCGAGAGACAGCTCGGTTGAATCCTGACAACATCGATCGTCCAAATACTCAGTGGGCATTCGTGCGTTGGATTTACGTGGATGTCAAAGTTGTGATTGATCGTCAGCCTCTATTAGGAACGGGCCCACTGCCACAATGGCTTCGCCAGAAAAAAGGAATGATTGCCCTCGATCAATACGGGGACAACCTGTGTCTGTGGCGCTGCCTTGCCATACACAAAGGAGCACGAGCAGATAGATGTTGCATCGCAGCTCGAAGGCTCGTTCAGGACTTCTATGGCTTGGTGGCACCTAGTCGAGACGTTCCCAAGACTTCCTTAGACCAGCTAGATGAAGTCGAGGCGTACTTTGGAATCGGTATTCGGGTGTACGAACCGACGGAGGATGGCGCTTGGCATCTGATGCGACATGCAGCCCACTACGAGAAGATAATGATAATTGGTATATACGACGGACACGCCTTCTACATTAATAACATCAACAAGATAGGGCACCTCTACATATGCAACGATTGTAAGCAACGATTCACACAGGCTTGCCAACTTCAACGCCACGCAGATCGTTGCAGTCGTGGCGAAACGAAGATTGTTTGCCCTGGAAAAGAAATCACGGTACCTCAGTCAGCATACGAAAAAGCATTCTGGCCAGTGTGTCGTGCGAGTAAGAAAGCCCTACATTGGTTGAAATGTGAAATGGAAAGAATCGAACGCCATATTCATCACGCGGCTTGTGGTCATGGTGGAGAACGTTGGATAGAAGGAGCGTTTGTTGACGGCTATGAACCTCTTTCGAAAACGATCTTTCAATATCATGGATGCTACTTTCATGGATGTCCAAAATGTACGAAAAGCAAAGCATGGGGGAGTAAGTTATATCTTAAGACTTGTGAAAGGACGGCAAAGCTACGATCAGCCGGATATACAGTGATTGAGGCTTGGGAATGCTCGACGAAGAATACCGGCGAACCAATTCCAACTCCGGTACAAACCGCTTACCCACATGCCATAGTGTATGACTTCGAAGCCTATCTCGACAAAACGAAAGGTCGACAACCAACAGACCGCTTGATCATCGAAAACGTCCATGTCCCAATATCAGTATCAATTGCAGACACATATGATCGAACACCAACCCACCTCTGTCGATGTGATCCAAAAGAACTCATAGCTGACTTCGTCGAAGAACTCCAGCGAAGAGCACAGGTAATCCGAGAAGTCGTTGCAGAACAGTTCTGTCCCAGGACACCCGAATTCTCTTTCGACACCCTATCGAAGGAACAACAAATGAAGATTGACGAATGGACAAATCAAGTTCCTGTATTAGGATTCAACTCTGGCCGGTACGATATGAATCTGATTAGGAACTACTTTGTAGAAACCATCGCCGACACATGCAAGAAAGTCAGGGTCGCAAAGAAAGCCAACACCACTATGTTTCTCTTGACTCCCGAGTTCCGTTTCCTCGATGTGATGAACTATCTTGGACCTGGAACTTCTTACGAACGTTGAATCGCTGCCTATGGATGTGAGTTGCAAAAGAGTTTCTTCCCATATGAGTGGTTCGACTCTCCAGACAAGTTGGATCACGTTGGATTGCCAGATTATCGAGAGTGGGGTTCGAAGTTGAAAGGTCAACACCTACTATCTAGGTCAGAGTTCAAAGATTGCAAGCGCACCTTTCTCGATAAAGGAATGGAGACCTTTGCAGACTGGCTACGATACTACAACGACCTAGACGTAGTTCCATTCCTAGAGGCACTCGAAAAGATGCGAGACTTCTATCACGAGAAAGGAGTAGACATGCTGAAAGACGCAGTGTCCATCCCAGGAGTCTCACTACAATTTCTACTTCGAGGAAGTGTAGAACGTGGAGCTGAGTTGTTTGCACCAAGTGGGGAAGCCTATCACATGCTGAAAGGCGCTGTCGTAGGAGGTCCAAGCATAGTGTTCACCAGACGACACGAAGCAGGAGTGACTAAGATTCGCAGTCATCAGGGTGGAACTAAGATTTGCCGCAAAGTGGTTGGATACGATGCTAACGCCCTATATCTTTCTACGATGGAATTCGAAATGCCTTGTGGAAAAGAAAATGTTGTTCATTATGACGAGCCAGGTCCAGCCGCCGAAGAACTTGTCGAACGTATACGTAGTGGAACATGGTTTGGATATGCGGAGGTAGACATCGAAATACCAAAAGAATTGTGGAAGAAATTTGAGGAGATGCCACCCTTCTTCTATAATCGGGAAATCCCCAAGGAAGCAATCTCTCCAGAAATGTTGGCCTACCTCGCAAGAACAGGTAGAAAGCGAAGCAAGGAAAAGAAGCTAGTTGGGAGTCTCTCTGGAAAGAGGTTGCTACTCTATGAACCTCTACTATGGTGGTATATTGATCATGGAGCGGAGATCACTGCTGTCTATCGCACAATAGACTACGAACCCAAAAAAGTATTCGAATGGTTTGTGGATCAAGTCACCGAAGCACGACGTACAGGAGATGTAGACAAAAGTAAAACCTTGCTAGCAGACGTGTTCAATCTACTTGGAAATAGTGCCTATGGAAAGTTGATCGAAGATTTGGGGCGACAAACAAATGTCACCTACACCAAAGACGAGAAGGTCGTCGACAAAGCGATGCGAAGTGTTTGGTTCGAAGACCTGGAAGAGATTGGTCTGGCATTCGAACTTGAAAGTAGAAAGAACCAGATCCGAATCAAACGCCCTTTCCAAGTAGGTATTGCCGTGTACCAGCTTGCCAAACTTCGCATGCTCGAGTTCTACTACGACTTCCTCGACAAGTACATCGCTCGAGATGATTTCGAATACATCCAGATGGACACGGACAGTGCCTACATCGCAATTTCGAGAAACACCATCGATGAAGTTGTACGACCAGAATTGCGCGAGGACTTTGCAGCCCACAGAAAAGAGTGGTTAGCTTGGGACAAGTGGAGCGGTCGTACGCCAGGTCTCTTCAAGCTCGAATTCGAAGGACAGCGCGCCATTGCCCTATGTTCGAAAGCCTACTACGTCGATGTAGGTGGCAGCAAGAAGTATTCCACCAAAGGTATGTCTAGACGGCACAACGACGTTTCATTGGCTAGATTCGAAGCAGCGCTCCAGGGTAGTATTGACGTGGCGAAAAACCGAGGCTTCCGGCTACTGCCAGAAGGTATGGCAACCTACGAACAGCAGAAACTTGGACTTTCGGCTTACTACGACAAAAGACGCGTTCTTCCCGATGGAATCCACACCGAGCCAATAGAGTACGCTGTCTAGCGCTTGGGTACAAACAGAATTCCTTTTGGTGGTAGTTCCGTATCCCTAGGAACAACTTGTAGCTCTTCACGAACGAATCCACGTTTGGGTGCGTCCTTCTCCCCTTCTCGCTTCGCAAGGTAGTAAAGCACAGGCTGTCCCGAAGATACTACACTTCGCGAAATGGTGTATATCTGCAAACTCCACACAGGATCAGTAGCTCTACGTTTTTCACCCCCTTCCAATTCTCCTGGTGCATAGAGATATCGAACTAAGACGTCGAATGGTAGGCGCTCTTCTCTCAAACCAACAGTGCGCGAATATGTAGGAGTCTTTAGATCTACTTGTTGCGTCACTACAGAATTTGAAGGCTCCTTTCCTGTAAGTCGAGTCACCTCACTGTTCAGGGCTTTGATAACCATTGGTAAACGAACTACCCATTCTCTACTACGCTCATCCGATCCTTCCGAAGTAAGTACCATCTCTTGTGCATATTGATATCCAAACAATCTCTCAGCTAGTGTTCTATTCGCTCGTTCGACGAAGCCTTGCGCTCTATTATTACCAGCCTCACCTCGTTGAACTTTCGTACCATGTAGTTCTAGAGTTTCAGACATACGTCCCATGAATTCTCTACCAGGGTCTACTTGCAACGTCTTTGGCCATTCGAGTGGACTACGTTTATAGATTCGTTCGAATGCCGCAGCAACTTCACCACTATCTTTAGATGCCAAAGGTTCGGCTTCTTTGTATCGAGAAGCTACATCGATTACTACTAAAGCGTACTTGTATAGCTTTCGTCCACGCCCAGGTCGATCGTGTGGTAGAAATATCAAATCAGCTTGGTGGACTTCATTTGGTTTCGATACAGTCCAATGAGGACGTGGAATGTGTTTTGGTGGTGGTAGATATATTTGCCACATAGATTGCTTTTCCAACCAACTCCTAGCTACGTCTTCTGATGCTTTCGCTGCTACCGATAGCTTGCCAATTGCAGCGTGACCTTTCTAATAGCCCATAGGCCCATAGAAGATATTCGCAAGTTTAGAATCCATCATACCTCTATACATTCTAACCTTCAACAGATGAAAAAAAAAAAAAAAAGAATAAGAACCAGGCCTCATTCCTTTCTTTTTTCCTTTTTTTTTTCGTATTTTTTAGTAGTGACTTAAGTAGTAACTTAGTAGTAGCCTAGTAGTAACTTAGTAGTAGCTTAGTAGTAACTTAGTAGTAGCTTAGTAGTAGCTTAGTAGTAGCTAGTAGTAGCTTAGTAGTAGCTAGTAGTAGCTTAGTAGTAGCTTAGTAGTAGCTTAGTAGTAGCTTAGTAGTAGCTTAGTAGTAGCTTAGTAGTAGCTTAGTAGTAGCTTAGTAGTAGCTTAGTAGTAGCTTAGTAGTAGCTTAGTAGTAGCTTAGTAGTAGCCTAGTAGTAGCTAGTAGTAGTGGTAGTGACTATAGCCATCTACTAATGGCGTATCCAGCGCCTAGCATTCCACCACCAACGTAGAGCAACTCGCCAGTCTTCTGATTGCTTGAGGGTCGGTAGTAGTCAGATAAGCGGGGTTCTTTCATTCCTTTGAGCCGTTTAAGCACCTTACGTAACTTATCGGATTGTACGAAGGCTTCGTTGGTATCTCTTTGAACGTCGTATGCATCGCGTTCAAGACCTTCCTGATTTTGTGCAAAGTCGTATAGTCTTTCACGTTCGGTTCTATACGCTGTCATTTCAGATTCTTGTATTTCAATGGCTCTATCGTGTCTCTCTCGTTCCGTATCTATATCACCCTTTCCAATCATTCTAGCTAGTATACCACCACCAGTAAATGCCGTTGCATTCAAAACGGCGCCAAAAACTGTCATAGCAATTGCTGCCGCCATTATGGTATGATCTTTTGTTTCTCAAGATATTGTTTCGCGTACAAGCTACCAACTATCACGGCAGTCCACTTTGCGTAATTTACTAGGGAAGAAGAAGGATCGCTAAGCATAGATTCCTTGGTAGTCTTTTTTACGATCCACCCAATACCAGCAGCGAGTCCTACAATTATAGATGCATCGGTTGCCGTCTTCATCAATTCTTTATCCATCTTAACATATGTATAGTATAGTCTCTAGTCTTTAAGTGTTACTCCATGTCTGGTACCATTGGCTTTGTCGGAGCTGCAGGTCGTGTCGTGCTAATGGCGGCAACGCACTTATTGCCATCTACATACTTTTTGTATGCATAGTACGTGCCAACCAACGTAGCGCCTGTACCGATGACTGTGAGGATAGCCAGGTTTTCGAACCGACCTTTCTCTACATCAATTTCTTTGGACGGTTCATTTTCACGTTCTATCTCCATCCTTTGAGCTTCTTTTGCACGGGCAGTGACCTTCTCCCAAGCTAATTTTCCTGCTGCAACACGCTTTGGATCTTTTCCTTTCTTAGTTGGTACAGTCGTCGGAGGATTCGCAGTTATCTGATCCGTCTGTTCCTCCATCTTGATTTGATATAGTAGTTACTTGCGAAGGTTCAATAGGTGTACCAGGAATGACTATGTGATCAGCTACATTGAACAAGACACTAGCTAGAGCTACAAATCGACCGTGTTTAAGTGCTAATCGACCAGCCGCCATAGATATCTGATGGCGGGCTAATTGGTTTTCTTGTAGATCCTTAAACAGTGCTTGTTGGTTGTCTAGTGTAGCTACGTATGAGACTGCGCGTACTAAGTGTACTGTTATTTGATTTGCTACTACGGCCTGGTATCTACTATGTAAACGTTTTACGTCCTTCTCAGATAGTTTAGTTATATCTGTTAGGGAGAAATTATGTCCTAGTCATTCTTTCGTTTTACCTAATACAGCTAAGGTCTTAAGTTCTTCCCGCCATTCTTCGATATCCTCCAATTCGGTTGAAAATTCCAATTTGGGTGGTGGACCTGTTAAATCCTCACCTTCCAGTTCTTTGACGTATTCATCCATGATAATATGTTATAGGTGCGAGTATCTCTAACACTACTGCAAAAGGATGTCGCAAACAGAAACATATGCGAGCAAACTTATGAGATCGAAGTATCATTCGTAATTTATTACATTCTTGTGAGCCTCCGTAATCATCGAATATCCTCTTTCCATCTATAACCGATGCCGTATGAAACGCTACTACGATAGCTACGTTCTCACGAAAAGGTTTACATATACTCGTTAATTGTTGGGATAGTACCCAAATAGATAGTCCTATATGTCGAGCAGAGAATGCTAAATCTACTAGTTTGTCAGTTCGTTTCTTGACGTCCTTCGATGCGGCGCAATCATCGAGAATCAATAGAGTATTGGTACCCGACCAAAAGGTCGCGCAAATACTTAACGTAGCATCGATGGCATCCTGCGGTGGTGATATGACGAAGAAACGAGGATCTCGATTTGCGAATCCGCGATAGGTCTTGTTGTGGGCATACGTAGGACAAATCAGTACTATGTAATCGAACTTACCACGAAATGGTCCACGAAGTTGTTCTATGAGAAATGCAGTCTTTCCACAATTCGTTGGACCTACTATGAGTGAGTTGAATGGGATGTGTTCTACCAAGGAATCCATCAGTATGTTATACTATACAGAGATCTGTTCAATATCATGAGCTGAGCATCTGCGAGAACGTAGATGTGCATGTTCACGTTTCCACTTCCTCCTGCAGTTCTATGTATGCGAATGTCGATATCTTTTCCACCGCCAGTTTGTGCCAAGCCATCACCATGAACGGTGGAATCTTTTGCTGTGCGACAATCGACTAGGATAGCGAATCTACTTTCGTAAAACTTCTTTGGAGTCATGGAAGTATCGGATGTACCAAACCACCCTTTCGCAGCCTCCCAGAAATCTGGGGGAAGCATACCGCTTGGAAAGAATCTGTTGGGAATTCCGTTGACATCTACTTCTACCTTCAAAATATCGGGATTCGAAAACGCTTCGCTATCTCGCGTACCAGCAGTGTGTGGATTTACAAATAGTAGAAGTAGTCCAGCGAATGATCGTCGTGGAACGTTGACGTTCTGAGATATCAAAGCATCGGAAGCTTTAGCGATCTTTACTGTCTTGAAGCGAATGGCGTGGTCGTATAGGAATGCAGTACCACCTATTTCGTATTTGTGAAGTACACTACTAGCCAGCGTTTCATCCTTGATTGTTTCGTATTCTAGTTGGATGTTGGTAAGTTTGTACGTACCTATTTTCGTAGCATCCGATCCAACTACGACATCAATGGCATGCGCTAGAGTCAACTCAAACGAAATAGTATCTTCTAGAGCATGTGTATATAGAACTCCCTGTTGCGTCATAATGTCGACATCTAACGGAATCCTATATTTGGAACCATACGCAGCTAGGAGCGCGTTTTCTCCAGCATCCGAAGTACCTGCATCGCCCGCTTTCGATCGTAGCTTATTCGTGTTCTCTGATTGGATACCTTGTTGCACTCTCGATTCTCTATCCTGCGTAGATAGGTATACATCGGAATACGTTTGTAGGAGGTCTGACCTGGCGAGGTCTTCTACTATTTCAGCTCCCATCTTACAGACTCTATGTATGACCAAACATCGTCCAACGTTCGAAACGACTCTGTTATTCACATGTCCACCAGATAATACGAGGTCGCCCAATAGCGCTAAGCTACCAGGTACTAGTACTATGCCTTCTCCTAGCGTTGGAACATCTACGTATAGAGTCTCACCTGGATTGGCAGATGATGGAGTGAAAGTTTTCCTATACAAGGTTCGTTGAGCTTTGAGTGCATGAGGCTCTCTTTGCGCCTTCTTAGGAATCAACTTTGACGATATCATGTTGAATATATCTAGACATATAGTTATGTTTAACATGGAAGGTGATGCTGTAGAGGAAATACCTGGTGGATCTGAAAGAGGAAAAGATTACGATGATGACGATGCTATCGATGCGGAGGAGTGGAATGCGACATTTTCAGAAAAGCCAGGAGAAAGGGTCGCAATGAAAACCCTACGCGACTACGGGAAGGAAGGCGCTAAACCAAAGAATCAGGAAACCTCGTTTTCTATGGACGATTACGTCGACGAACTCATTGACCCGAAAGACTCGGACGAAAGAATCCTGGAAAATCCTAAATTCGGTGCTAGAGGTGTGATCTTCAAACAAGGATTATCAGACAAGGCAAAACAGGAGATGTTCGAGATCGTCTGGGAACAATATCCAGATGTAGGAATTCGAGGCATTCTCGAGATGGCAACCATGTCTGATGGTAGAGTCGCTATCCGCGAGTATGGAAGTACGAATAAACCTATCCCTTTGTTCACCAAGAAGGGTGAGTTATATACGAGGATTGGGAAAGGTCTCAAAAGAGTTTTAGGGCCTACGTTAGAAAAAGCACTAGAAGAAGTCGTAGTAGCTAAAGACCAATTGAGTGAGAGGATCGAACTAAATGAGGAAATACTCAAAGACCCTACGTCTACCGAAACTCAGAAAGAAAACGCTACTAATAAAATAGAGACCGATCAGGAGAAACAAGCAGTCCTAGGCCAAATAGAAGAAGCCATGACAGAACGTATACCACTTAGGGATCGTATAAGGACCATCTTCAAGAAGTATGGAGTCAGCATAATTAGCGTGGTAGCTGCGGTAAGTACTGTGATCGGCGTAATAGTTTCCAATCTGACAAAGACAGTTTCCACGATAGTACCAGGATTGGGAGACGCTGCCAAAGCAGTCGCTAAAACAACTGCCAAGACCTTGAAAGCAATGGGTAAGAAGTTAGAGGAGATTCTACCTAAGATGATTGGGCCAATTGCGAGTTTCGTATTCAGTATGGCTGCCGACGTTGTTGGAGTCTTAGCGAACAACGTTTGGTTGTTAATCGTAGCAGCAGTGGTCTTCGTAGTGGAGCAATACAAACGACGTTAACGAAACAACGTCCATGCGATTCCAGCTGCGGCAATAGATGTCACTGCGAGATTAATCTCATGTTTTGGGATAGACTTTGGTATAGGAACTCGTTTCTTGTGCGTCTCGAGAGGCGGCACCAATTTCTTATCTGGAGGTCCTTCCATGGGAGGCGGACGTCCTTTGACTTCTGCATTGATGTCGTTAGTGCCTAGCGTCATATCTTTCGTGGCTTTCGGGGTTGGATTCCTATAGCCATCTTTCTTACCAAGATAGTACACTAGATTGCTTGGCAATAATCGTACGCCTATAGCTATCGCTAGATCGAGCCTCTTATGCGTTGTCATTATAGCGGTAAGATAGTTCTTGTAGCTCACCACTAAATCGTTTTCGAGAATAGCGCCTTCGACTAAGCTCTTGAACTTTTCTTTGACGTTGAAGCTATCTACGATGGATTCGTTAAGATCGTTTTGAGCGCCTAGAATACAGTATCCAAAAGCCTCAACAGATCGATTCAATCTACCTAACCCAGCATTCGTCAAACCTCTACCGATTGGTGGTGTAAACCAATTGTATTGTTTACCGTTGTTATTGCTAATGTACGATAAAGGAAACTGATAGTCCGTACGACTCTCCTCAGGAAACTTGAAGTCACCATCAGGCCACTTCGCAGAGTACGAAGTATTATGTGCGTACTTCTCTGTATAGTTCACCATTCTTCCATGAGAGTTTACGTAGACGTCTCCTAAGCCACCCCACCGAAAGTCTGGCGTTCGAGATATACCGAATTCGATGCACAATTTCTCAAGAGCTGATTCGCTATAGAGATTGTCGAGTTGCTTGAAAGCACGGTTACCAGGTAGAGGAGCTCCAAGTTCGTGTAGAATCCTTCGTATCGTGAAATACACGTGGAATCGTAGGAACCCTTGGACAACTGGTGGATATGTTTTGAAAGTGGGGTCAAACAACGACACTCCGCATCCAGAAGTTGCACACCACGTTGCAAAATTAAGTTGTTGAGGCCAGTATTTGAAATCCGGACCTGATAACCATCTACGAGACTCATTCGCTGCCGTATGCTTTACAACGATCTCCTTGAATATATTTGGAACGCCTGCTTCGAACTTCTTCGTAGGTGTGACGTATATCCATAACTTGGTGAGATCTATATCTTGTGCCGGTTTGGTAAAAGGAACTGCTCGAATGGGATATTTCGCACTCCTATCTAGTGTCAACGTAGATGGGAAACCATCAACCATTCCCTGCAATGCGTCATCGATGCGTTTTCGAGTGTCTGCAGGTAACTTTGAGACATCATCGCCGTAAACGACATAGCTAGAATCTCCATCTCGAAACCAAATACTCGTCGAATATTTGCCTGGACCATCTATATCCGTGGATGCATAGAACTTGCGAAGATCTGCCTGTGGGTATCGTTTCTCGAACTTCACCAACAGATTAGCATTCAATGTTGCGACCTTTGCATTTTCATCGGCAAGGAGTGCTGTCTGCTCAGATTTCGAAAGCCTTGGTCCACCCTTGGCAATCTCCACCTTGTCCTTGGCAGATAGACCATCGTACCAATCATCTTTGTCTGGTACAACGAGAGGCATCGTAACTATTGAAGTTATACATACATACAGTTATACCTTCAACACATAAGATGGTTCTCTTATATATTACCACAACGTTGGCCGACCATACTGTCTACTTCGACAACCCTATTCTCATACAGAACATTTCGCTAGTCGAGGTCACTTTTGAGAACAGTTGGTGGAACCTGGCAGAGGATGCGACTTTCTGGTGGACTATCTCCGAAAGCATGGCGTTCCCATTCACTATTGCTAAAGGGCACCACGATATGGCAAGCCTTCAACAAGCCTTAAAATCCGCAATCACTGCTGGCATCATAAAATTCGTGAAACCTCCATCTAGGAGATCTTGGAACCTAGAAGTCAAGAAACCGATCCTATTGAGCGGAAATATCTGCACCCTGTTGGGTATTAATAAAGATGGGAGGGATGCAGCTACTGAAGCAACCGTAAAAGTAGATAATTATGAAGTGTCCATCCAAGATGAAATCGACATAGCGTATATCCGCTGCGACGTGGTGGATTCCAGATTCTCGATTCAAGATGGAAAGCAATCTAAAGTCCTAAGCAGAATACATATCCGAGGCGATAGATTTGTGAAAACGACGTATGCCTCACTACAACCTCTAGCTGTCAAAGCTCTAGGTACGACACGAAACAGCCTTCGCCTGACGATTCGTGACGAGAAAGGCAATACCATAAACTTCCATGGTCGACCTATACGCTACGTATTAAAGATTGAGTAAGTCATACATATATAGCATATACATATGATGGACGGCGATTCAATTCAACCCCTTTTTCCATCAGCACCAAATATCTATCCACCGCTTGCTAGTGGCACTGGAAAGAATTTTCGTCTGCAAACAATCCGAGATACGCTTTCAGATATCGAAACTCAAGAAAAACACTATGAAGGCGTGCGTAAGAAATATGCGCGTTCTCAAGGAATAGTTCATGGTATCGCAGTGGTAACAGGAGGTCTATCTGTGATTTTATCTGGATCTGGATTGGGAGTAGCCTTAACTGGTTTTGGAATAGTGATTGGTTTACCACTTGGTGTTATTGGTGGCTTGTGCGGGTTAATTTCAGCATCTACGACCGTTGGAGCTAAAAAATTAGGAATAAAAGTATCTAAGCATGAGAAAACCACTATGTTAGCAAAAGCTAAAATTAATACGATTCGTGATCTAGTATCGAAAGCCTTGCGTGATGAAAATATATCCGACTCTGAATACGGTCTAATCCTCGCTGAAGCAGATAAATACGAGATTATGAGGTCTGAAATTCGTCATAAGACTTTGGGTGGTGAAAAAAACGTGGAACAGATTCGAATGGAACTCAAACAAGAAGTGCAAAAGGAAATGCGAGAAAAACTTGGCAGTCTAGTGGGATAAGAATCGAATGCGGCTCTTATTTTCACTTTACGAAATCAAACCCTATCACTAGTTAGACCGTGTTTTTTATAGATGGGCTCAAAGTAGGAATGGTAAGCAATCAACTCCTTGACAAAACGTATGATCGAACCCCTATGTATACCACACCGTTTAACAACGTCAATAAGAGACATACAAGATCCCGAACGATGTAGTACCTCGTATCTTGCTCCAACGACTTTAGTTCGAAGTATAGAGCTGGTACCTATATTGTTTTCTATTGCCGTATGAACAATCTCATAGACTATTTGTTGGACATTCTTAGGTACTCCTTGGGGGCCGAGTTTAACAAAAGTCGTTGTAATGTGAGGAGCTATTCGATCGGTATTTAAATCTATATCGATCTTATCGTTATCATGTAGAGAACGTATAAAGACATTTCCACGATATATGCTTTTATTGTTTAGTTGCATAAAACGAGCGACCTCACCTTCAGATCTAACGAACCCACATTGTATACATGCTTGATAAAGTATAGCGGCTAAAATAGTTCGTTTCGCATAGCTACGTTTGATACAAACTTTCTGTACTTGAATGAATGCATCGGCCACGATTACTAATACATTTGTGGGAAACGAGAGGTCGTAATTTCGTTTATAAATAGTGTCGTATGCCTGTAGTTCTCGCATAATCGTTTGTAGTTGTAATTCTTTGTTATCGCTTTGCTTTGGGATTGTGCGGTCTAGATCATGTTGATGCTGAAAGCTATCCGGCCCTACTATGTGTAACCTAGTAGTAAGATTGGTAGTTGTTTCTTCACATGATTCGACCTCGGAAACAAGACCACAAGTGGGACATATGAATTCCATTCCTTGTATTTCCATCGGACATAAACATTCGGAACATGATTCACCGGTGCTAATATGCGACAATGGTTCAATATGCGACAATGGTTTGATATGTAGGCTTGCACAAATTTCTGGACCAAGTAATCTGATAAGATCATCCATACTAGTTGTATACCATATGCCTGTCAATTGTCCAATCGTTCGTTTGTTTAAAAAAAAAAGAAAAAAATGAAGAGAGGTCGCATAACGATTTCTCTTCATTCTTTTTTTTTTTTGTATCGTGATTTCTACTTATCCTCCGATCCTACCACATTTAGATCTTTCTCACTGGTGGAGAGGTCATCCAATGCATTATCGAGATCGTGAATGTCCACCACATTTTGATCTTTTTCCGATTCCACTACGTTTAGATCTTTCTCCGATTCTACTACATTTGAACATGTGATATTCGCCGCCTCGTTAGCTCGTTTCTTATCAAGGTTCTTCTTATTGCGAATGGTACGGCGTTGATGTTCACCACATTTTGCACAAAGTTCGTGAGCAGTACGACAGCCTCGACCACACGTCAAACATGGAACGAATATAGCACATCCTATTCCTATCTGGAAGTTATGTTGAGAGCAATACTCTGACGTCTTTGAACACTTCCTCATCGCGCAGAATTCTATTGTTCTCGGCGACATGTACTTACGGCCGAGAGGTTAAAGTGAGGACGGAATAATTATAACATTGCTAATTAATTCTGCGGGAGAGCGATTGTTATTGGCTTTTGACAAATCGGTTTGGGAATACTCTACTCCCACATCACATGAAGCACATGTCAATCACTGTCAACTGCTCGCTTCATGGGAATACTGGACTCCCAAAGCTCGTTAAAGAAGGTCATCACACTAACTAATGTTGTTATATCAGAAGCTCCCGATCACTGTGTTGGATTTCTTGTTCGGAAGACATTGAATAGTTATCCTTAGCCGTTCGGTTAAATAAATGAATGACAAGCTTCGCGCTGGACCCTTTAGATCACCGCTATGGTTCGCGTTTCATTTCAAAACAATATAATTAGTAGGTAGTTCAATAGGTCTGTGCTAATAAATTTTCACACTTTTACGGATTTCAGAGCTGTATTGTGTCAATTCAATGGTTAATTAGGTGGCGTATGTGCTACTGTTCATGGGGGAGGAGCTTAGAAGTCCAGTGAGGCCCCGCGGGAATGTTCAAAATCCAAATTTAGCAAGCGAATCTGAGTTGCCAACATATCTCCTAGAAATGTTGATTTCGATAATACTAATAGCCGTCGGATTCGTACAAGAAAACGGCTGCGAGTTAGTAATATATCAAACTAACTTTTCCATACGAAACCTAATAAAAAGAAGTATTATTGAACGTGAAAATTGACTCCAAAGTGAATCAAGCGTCATTTTCCACTGTAAAAACTTCAAAAATATCCCAAATTAAAGTCAAAACCGATAATACTTCCACTCACTCGAATAAGTTGATTGAGGGTGGAAACTGTTTATTGATATCTCTTCTACAAAAGCCAGTGGAAACCTAAACTTTAAAATAGATAGTTTTTCAATAAATGAGTAAAATCATAACCTACTTCGTGCGTTTGAGTACATTTTCTCTATTGTTTGGCTTACTATTCATTGCGTAGCTTTTGAATTTAGCGCTGCTTGCTCTGAGAAATGTCCCGGATGTGTCGCGGCATTCTGCGCGATGTTATACATTTCGTGGTCTTTCCTCGCATCAACCAATCACAAGTTTCCACTACATTTAGATCTTTCTCCGATTCTACTACATTTGAACATGTGATATTCGCCGACTCGTTAGCTCGTTTCTTATCAAGGTTCTTCTTATTGCGAATGGTACGGCGTTGATGTGCACCACATTTTGCACAAAGTTTGTGAGTAGTACGACAGCCTCGACCACACGTCAAACATGGAACGAATATAGCACATCCTCTTCCTATCTGGAAGTTATGTTGAGAGCAATACTCTGACGTCTTTGAACACTTACTTATACATTTCGTGGTCATTCCTTGCATCAACCAATCACAAGTTCTTGTCTCAATCATCGTGCAATATACCTATATATGTTATATGTCTAATTGGTATCTTAGTTGTGACGTCTACGTTGAGGTTCTTCAATCACGCGCGGTTGTCTAATCTGTATGGTATTAATACGTACTAAGATAACGGTATATGCTAATATCGTGAAGTAAAGAATATATGTTAGTACCATAGATGGATATACCATATGCTAATCACTCCTCTAATAGGGTATCGAAATATAATAAAGCGTACAACGAATGGGTGGATATACTATAAAATAGCCTTTCTCTAATAGGGTGTTGAAATGTAAAAAATACAACGAAAAAAATAGTACAACAAAACTGCTCCAATCCGGAAAAAAGCGGTAGAAACCGATTATTTAATATATCGTAAAAATACGATAAATAGTATTTAATCCGCCTTCGTTGGGCAAGAAAAAAGTTGTATCATTTTGCTCCCTGGGCAAGAAAAAAGTGGTATCATTTTAATCCCGCCTATACTACTCCCTCCCCCTGCTAGTTTTTGACTAGTCCCTAATGTTTAATAAAATATTGTGTTGATTTCATGCATGTACATTACTTGGAAAATAACTATTTAAAGAGGGTAAATCTAGGCTGTTTTCTATTGTTGGGTAGGCCAATACTATCACTCGTTTCGAGAAGTTCCACCCGACTCCTTTCCTGCCGCCGAAAACCTCTGCTGCCGAAACGATTACGGCGCCACGGTATCTCGATTTCCATTGGCTGAGAAAAACGAGACGGTCAACATTTTAGGTTCATTGTAGATTTCAGATTGTCCATTTCTTATTGTTAACGGAAAGAGAAGGCTCGAGGGTATAGAAAATCAAAAGTTTCTTTAGGATAAATAAGGTAGATTTGTTGAACGGTAATTTCAAGGTCTTCTGTGCAGTTCAGAAAAATAAGAAGAAGTCAAAGCCGGAGTTTGAAGCGCGTTCGTATCAATATGCCTAAGTTTTGCGAAGTGAGAACCTCTGGTACCCAGGGTAGAGTTCACGCCATATCCTGCTAGATTTTCGTTCCCGTATTTATAAAAACATGTGCATATAATATTTTAAAAGGACCCTGTCAGATCGAGAACTGAGAAATCGGGTCATTTCTACTATACTTTCCGAGAGTCAATTGGTATAAAAGTTATCATGTTCAGTTACTTACATTTACAAACTGTTGTCTCACCCTTAGTCCTATTAGTGTTGATCACATCTTAGCCATCTATCACGGTATCAGACTGTCACGAGTGGATCCTTGAGTGGATCTGGATATGTGATAAATTCCCGTCCAAAACCCGCGAAACTCCTCTCGGCTTTAGAAATAACACAAAATCTTCGCATTTCACTTGTAAAAACTTTTGGTTTACTCAAAATAATAGCAAGATTAAAGGTTTTGCTAAGTCAAAACTCTGCCCATATTCACGCCATCTTGAAAAACAAGCACTGTGTTGTCTATTGTTCACGTGATCAGAAGTAGTATATCCGGCGTCAAAATGATACCCGTTTTTCTTGCACAACAAATGAATGTTATGGAGGTCCTCCCTTCTGTCGGGCCTCCAAAACATCCCCTTGTTGCACAACAAAAACGGGTATCAGTTTTGACGACGGATATACTACTGGGATCCGAAGGGTCTCTCGCAACATCCAAATTGTCCCTAGACATCCTTGCACCTAAGAATCCAAAAGTGCGAACCTATTAGAGATAACGTTAACATATAGTATATCGACACCGATTTGTGTGTTCTTCGCCCCGCGACATCCTTGCACCTAAAAATCCAAGGGTGCGTATCTATTAGAGATATCATTAGCATATAGTATATCGACAACGATCGCGCGTTCTTCGCCCCGCGACACCGACACGCAAGGTAGAAGATGGTCACCCTAGGAGAACTGCGTGCGCAAGCAAAGCAATTTGGGTTGCGAGGTACTTCGGGGTTCGACAAAGTCAAGCTCGCCCAGACAATAGCTGAGGTTCGCGCTCTCGAATGGGAGAATAGAATCGAACGAGCCGATCGAACAGGTAGGTTCCCAGCTCTTCGAGGCGATCCCGAAAATCCACACAAACGTGCCCAACGCGCGCGTGAAACCAAACAGTTGGATGAGGAGATCACAGCAAGTCTAAGGGCAAAGGCTGACGAAGAGAGGGCCATAGCGGATCCTCGAAGACGTTTGCCCCACAAACACCGAGCCTTCCGACGGTTCCTGCAAGAGCCTCGTAGTGAGCCACTTCCACGGAGTCTAGCTCGAGAGGCAGGTGCTATTCTCGATGAGAGAGATGGAACGCTCGAGGGAGTGGAGATAGGCCGCCGTACTATCCAGTGGCGCTTCTTCCAAGGTGTGGCAGGTGATTTGACCCCTAGGATCATGGAAAAGTTAGTTGCAAAGGTAACCACCAGCTTCTACCTGCGCTACAGCTACACCTATCGCATTCGCAATGTCAACGACGGACGTGTGATGCTATTATCCAAGACTGTCCCCGGCTCTCCATGGGTGAACATCCTAGGAGATGCAGAAGAGTGGGTGGTCGACAGGGAGCTATCTCGATTGAATCCCGACAACATCAATCGTCCAAATACCCAATGGGCCTTCGTGCGTTGGATCTACGTGGATGTCAAAGTCGTGATCGATCGCCAGCCTCTGTTGGGAACAGGCCCACTGCCACAATGGCTTCGCCAGAAAAAAGGAATGATTGCCCTTGATCGATATGGTGACAACCTATGTCTTTGGCGCTGCCTTGCTGTATGCAAAGGAGCCCGTGCAGACAAGTGCAACACCTCGGCTCGAAGACTTCTATCGCCTGACAGCGCTCACGCAAGACGTTCCCAGAACTTCCTTAGACCAGCTGGAGGAAGTCGAGTTGCACTTTGGAATCGGTATTCGGGTGTACGAACCTACGGAGGCTGGCGCTTGGCATCTGATGCGACATGCAGCCCACTACAAGCATACGATGACGATTGGGATATACGACGGACATGCCTTCTATATCAAGAACATCAACAAGCTAGGGCACATCTACGTATGTAACGATTGTAAGCAACGGTTCACAAAAACCTCAGACCTTCAACGCCACGCAGATCGTTGCAGGCGTGGGAAAACGAAGATTGTTTGCCCCGGAAAAGTAATCACAGTACCCCAGTCGGCATACGAAAAAGCCTTCTGGCCAGAGAGCGATTCTAACAAAGCCAGCAAAGCCGCTCTACGCTGGTTGAAACGCGAAGCCAAAAGGATTGGGCAACACATTCATCACGCGGCTTGTGGACATGGTGGAGAGCATTGGATAGAAAGAGCGCCGGTCGACGGCTACGAACCTCTTTCGAAAACCATCTTCCAATTTCATGGATGCTATTTCCATGGCTGCCCGGAATGCTTCCCTAGGGAAACGAGGCTCTATAGCAAGACCTGCAAAAGAACCGAGAGTCTACGTGAGGCAGGTTACGTAGTAGTGGAGGCTTGGGGTTGCTCCACGAAGAAGACAAACAAGCCGGTTCCAACTCCAACACAAACCGCCTATCCACATGCCATAGTTTACGATTTCGAAGCCTATCTCGATACGACGAAAGGAAGACAACCAACGGACCGATTGACCATCGAAAACGTCCATATCCCAATATCAGTATCAATTGCCGACACGTACGATCGAACGCCAACCCACCTCTGTCGACGCGATCCAAAAGAACTCGTAGCCGCCTTCGTCGAAGAACTCCAACGAAGAGCAAAAGCAATCCGAGAAGTCGTTGCGGAACAGTTCTGCCCCAAGACACCTGAATTCTCCTTCGACACCCTATCGAAGGGACAGCGGATGAGAATCGACGAATGGGTCAACCAAGTTCCCGTTCTAGGATTAAACTCTGGCAGGTACGATCTCAACCTGATCAGGGAGCACTTCGTAGGAACCATCGCCGACACCTGTAAGAAGGTCAGGGTCGCAAAGAAAGCCAACACCACTATGTTTCTCTTAACCCCAGAATTTCGCTTCCTCGACGTGATGAATTATCTTGGACCAGGTACTTCCTACGAAAAGTGGATCAAGGCATATGGATGCGAATCGCAAAAGAGTTACTTTCCATATGAGTGGTTCGATTCTCCAGACAAATTGGATCACATTGGTTTACCAGATTATCGAGAATGGGTATCGAAGTTGAAAGGAGCACATTTATTGACTATGACAGAGTTCGAAGACTGCAAGCGCACCTTTCTCGACAAGGGAATGAAGACCTTTGCAGACTGGCTACGATACTACAACGACCTAGACGTAGTTCCATTCCTAGAGGCACTCGAAAAGATGCGAGATTTCTATCACGAGAAGGGAGTAGACATGCTGAAAGACGCAGTGTCCATCCCAGGAGTCTCGCTACAGTTCCTGCTTCGAGGTAGTGTAGAACGGGGAGCCGAGATGTACGCTCCATATAAGGAAGCCTACCACATGCTGAAAGGTTCTGTCGTGGGAGGTCCAAGCATAGTGTTCACCAGACGCCACGAAGCAGGAGTGACTAAGATTCGTAGTCATCAGGGTGGAACCAAGGTGTGTCGCAAAGTTCTTGGATACGATGCCAACGCCCTATATCTTTCTACCATGGAATTCGAAATGCCTTGTGGAAAAGAAAAGGTTGTGCACTATGACGAGCCAGGTCCAGCCGCCGAAGAACTTCGAGGAAATGCCCCCCTTCTTCTACAACAAGAAAATCCCCAAAGAAGCAATCCCTCCAGAAATGATAGCCTACCTCGCAAGGACAGGTAGAAAGCGAGGCGAGGAAAGGAAGCTAGTTGGGAGTCTTTCTGGAAAGAGGTTGCTGCTCTACGAGCCTCTCCTCTTTTGGTACATCGATCATGGCGCAGTGATCACTGCTGTCTACCGCACGATAGACTACGAACCTAAGGAAATCTTCGGATGGTTCGTGGACCAAGTCACCGAGGCGCGACGCACGGGAGACGTAGACGAAAGTAAAGCTTTGCTGGCAGATGTGTTCAAGCTACTGGGAAACAGCGCCTGTGGAAAGTTGATCGAAGACTTGGGACGCCAAACAAATGTCACCTATACCAAAGACGAGAAGGTTGTGGACAAAGCTTTGCGGAGTGCTTGGTTCGAAGACCTGGAAGAGATTGGCGAGGCATACGAACTCGAGAGTAGGAAGGACCAGATCCGAATCAAACGACCTTTCCAAGTAGGTATCGCTGTGTACCAGCTCGCCAAGCTGCGTATGCTCGAGTTCTACTACGACTTCCTCGATAAGTACATCGCCCGCGAGGACTTCGAGTACATCCAGATGGACACGGACAGCGCGTACATTGCCATCTCTGGAAACAGCATCGACGAAGTCGTACGATCGGAACTGCGAGAGGAGTTCGAAGCCGATAGGAAGGAATGGCTAGCTTGGGACAAGTGGAGCAGTCGTACCCCAGGACTCTTCAAACTCGAATTCGAAGGACAGCGTGCCATTGCCCTATGCTCGAAAGCCTACTACGTCGACACGGGTGGTACCAGGAAATGCTCGACCAAAGGAATGTCGAAGAGGCACAACGACATCTCGTGGGATCGATTCGAAGCAGCGCTCCAAGGTAGTACCGACATGGCGAAGAACCGAGGCTTCCGACTATTGCCAGAAGATATGGCAACCTACGAACAACAGAAGCTTGGGCTATCAGCTTACTACGTCAAAAGATACGTTCTTCCCGATGGAATCCACACCGAGCCAATAGAGTACGCTGTCTAGCGCTTGGGTACGAACAGAATTCCTTTTGGGGGCAGTTCCGTATCCCTAGGAACGACTTGTAGCTCTTCACGAACGAATCCACGTTTGGGTGCGTCCTTCTCCCCTTCTCGCTTCGCAAGGTAGTACAGCACAGGCTGTCCCGAAGATACTACGCTTCGCGAAATAACGTATATCTGCAAACTCCACACAGGATCAGTAGCTCTACGTTTTTCACTCCCTTCCAATTCTCCTGGTGCGTAAAGATATCGAACTAGAACGTCGAATGGTAGGCGCTCTTCTCTCAAGCCAACAGTGCGCGAATACGTAGGAGTCTTCAGATCTACTTGTTGCGTCACTACGGAATTCGAAGGCTCTTTCCCTGTAAGTCGAGTCACCTCACTGTTCAGGGCTTTGATAACCATTGGTAAACGAACTACCCATTCTCTACTACGCGCCTCTGATCCTTCCGAAGTAAGTACCATCTCTTGTGCATATTGATATCCAAACAATCTCTCAGCCAATGTCCTATTCGCTCGTTCGACGAAGCCTTGCGCTCTATGATTACCAGCCTCGCCTCGTTGAACTTTCGTACCACGTAGTTCTAGCGTTTCGGACATACGCCCCATGAATTCTCTACCAGGGTCTACTTGCAACGTCTTTGGCCATTCGAGTGGACTACGCTTGTAGATTCGTTCGAATGCCGCAGCAACTTCGCCACTATCTTTCGAAGCTAGGGGTTCGGCCTCTTTATATCTAGAAGCTACGTCGATTACCACCAATGCGTACTTGTATAGCTTTCGTCCCCGCCCAGGTCGATCGTGAGGTAGGAATATCAAATCAGCTTGGTGGACTTCATTTGGTTTCGATACGGTCCAATGCGGACGTGGTATGTGTTTTGGCGGTGGTAGGTATACTTGCCATATGGATTGCTTTTCCAACCAACTCCTAGCTACGTCTTCCGATGCTTTCACTGCTACCGATAGCTTGTCAATTGCAGCGTGACCTTTCCAATAGCCCATAGGACCATAGAAGATATTCGCAAGTTTAGCATCCATTATATATCTATGTATTCTAACTTTCAACAGATGAAAGTAGTGACCTAGTAGTGACCTAGCAGCAACTAGTAGCACCTAGCCGCACCTAGTAGCACCTAGTAGCAGCACCTAGTAGTGACCTAGCAGCACCTAGTAGCACCTAGTAGAGCGCCTAGTAGCATCTAGTAGCATCTAGTAGAGCACCTAGTAGTGACCTAGCACCATCTAGTAGAGCACCTAGTAGTGACCTAGCAGCAACTAGTAGCACCTAGCAGCACCTAGTAGTACCTAGTAGTAGCTAGTAGTAGTACCTAGTAGTAGCGGCAGTGGCTATAGCCATCTACTAATAGCGTATCCAGCGCCTAGCATTCCACCACCAACGTAGAGCAACTCGCCAGTCTTCTGACTGTTCGAGGGTCGATAGTAGTCGGATAGGCGTGGTTCTTTCATTCCTTCGAGTCGTTTCAGTGCCTTACGTAACTTATCGGATTGCACGAAGGCTTTGTTGGTATCTTTTTGAACGTCGTATGCGTCGCGTTCAAGACCTTCCTGATTTTGTGCAAAGTCGTATAGTCTTTGACGTTCGGTCCTATAGGCCACCATTTCGGATTCTTGTCTTTCGATGGCCCTATCGTGTCTCTCTCGTTCCGTATCTGTATCACCCTTTCCAATCATCCTAGCTAGTATACCACCACCAGTAAATGCCGTCGCATTCAAAACAGCTCCGAAAACTGTCATAGCAATCGCTGCCGCCATTACGGTATGATCTTTTGTTTCTCGAGATACTGCTTCACGTACAAAGCTACCAACTATCACGGCAGTCCACTTTGCGTAATTTACTAGGGAAGAAGAAGGATCGCTAAGCATAGATTCCTTGGTAGTCTTTGTTACGATCCACCCAATACCAGCAGCGAGTCCTACAATTATAGATGCATCGGTTGCTGTCTTCATCAATTCCTTATCCATCTCGATATGTAGTATGGTCTCTAGTCTTTAAGTGTTACTCCATGTCTGGTACCGCAGTCTTTGCCGGAGCTGCAGGTCGTGTCGTGCTAATGGCGGCAACGCGCTTATTGCCATCTACGTACTTCTTGTACGTATAGTACGTGCCAACCAACGTAGCGCCAGTACCGATGATTGCGAGGATAGCCAGGCTTTCGAACCGACGTTTCTCTACGTTGCACGATTCGCTTTCGCGCGTCAACTCTCTCTTCTGAGCTTCTCTAGCGAGTTTGTTGCTTAACGCTAGTGCCTTTCCAGCTGCAACGCGCTTTGGGTCTTTTACCTTAGTTGGTACAGTCGTCGGAGGATTCGCAGTTATCTGGTCCGCTTCTTCCATCTTGATTCGGTATAGTAAGTACTAGCGAAGGTTCAACAGTCGTACCAGGAATGACTACGTGGCCAGATACGTGAAATAGGACGCTAGCTAGCGCTACAAGGCGACCTGCTTTAAGCGATAGTAGTCCAGTCGCAGCACTGATCTCGTTGCGGACTAGGGGGTCTTCTTGTAGATCCTTGATCAGGGCTTCTTGAGAATCTATTGGTACTAGGTAGGCAACTAGGCGGGTAGTTGACGCGTCACGCCGTCGACTAAGCCTTTCGTTACTTGCTGAGCTAGGACGGCCTGGTACCTCCTATACAACCTATCTACTTCTTTCTCAGGAAGTCTAGAGATGTCTCCTAGGGAGAAGTTCTTACCTAGGTATTCTTTCGTTACGCCTGTTGCGGCTAAGATCGAAAGCGATTCACGATTGTCCGTTACGACGTCTAGGTCGGTTGGTGGTGGGCCTGTTACGTCCTCGCCGAATATCTCGAGTATATCTTTATCAGCCATAATATGTCGTAGGTGCTGGTAGCTCTAAGACTACCTCGAAAGGATGGCGTAGACAGAAGCACATGCGAGCGAACTTATGGGATCCAAGTATCGTTCGTAACTCTTTGCATTCTTGCGAGCCTCCATAATCCTCAAATATCCTTTTGCCATCTACGGCCGATGCTGTGTGGAATGCTACTACGATAGCTACGTTCTCTCGGAAGGGTTTACATATGCTCGTTAATTGTTGGGACAGCACCCAAATAGAAAGCCCTATATGTCGTGCAGAAAATGCTACGTCTACTAGCTTGTCAGTTCGTTTCTTGACGTCCTTCGATGCGGCGCAATCATCGAGAATCAATAGCGTATTGGTACCTGACCAAAAGGTCGCGCAAATACTTAACGTAGCGTCGATGGCATCCTGCGGTGGTGACATGACGAAGAAACGAGGATCTCGATTTGCAAATCCACGATAGGTTTTGTTGTGGGCATACGTAGGACAAATCAGTACTATGTAGTCGAACTTGCCACGAAATGATCCACGAAGTTGTTCTATGAGAAACGCAGTCTTCCCACAATTCGTTGGACCGACTATGAGTGCGTTGAACGGCACGTGCTCTACGAGAGAATCCATCAGTATGTTATACTACGTAAGGATCTGTTCAATATCATGAGCTGAGCATCTGCGAGAACGTAGATGTGCATGTTCACGTTTCCACTTCCTCCTGCAGTTCTATGTATGCGAATGTCGATATCCTTTCTACCGCCAGTTTGTGCCAATCCATCACCATGAACTGTGGAATCCTTTGCCGTGCGACAATCGACTAGGATGGCGAACCTATTGTTGTAAAACTACGTTGGAGTCATGGAAGTATTGGACGTAGCAAACCAGCCTTTTGCAGCCTCCCAGAAATCTGGGGGAAGCATACCGCTTGGAAAGAATCTGTTGGGAATCCCGTTGACATCTACTTCTATCTTCAAAATATCGGGATTCGAGAATGCTTCGCTATCTCGCGTACCAGCAGTGTGTGGATCTACAAATAGTAGAAGTAGTCCAGCAAAGGATCGTCGTGGAACGTTGACGTTTTGAGATATCAAAGCATCGGATGCTTTAGCGATAGGTACCGTCTTGAAGTGAACGGCGTGGTCGTATAGGAATGCGGTACCTGTTTCGTACTTGTGAAGCGCACTACTAGCCAGCGTTTCGTCCTTGATTGCTTCGTATTCTAGTTGGATGTTGGTAAGTTGGTATGTACCTATCTTTGCCGTATCCGATCCAACTACGACATCGACGGCATGCGCTAGAGTCAACTCGAATGAAATAGTATCTTCTAGGGCATGTGGATATAGAACTCCATGTTGTGTCAGAATATCGACATCTAATGGAATTCTATATTTGGAACCGTGTGCAGCTAGGAGCGCGTTGTCTGCAGCAGCCGAAGTACTTTTATCGCCAGCCTTAGATCGTAGCTTGTTTACGTTCTCTGATTGGATGCCTTGTTGTATTCTCGATTCTCTCTCTTGCGTGGATAGATATGCGTCGGAATACGTTTGTAGGAGATCTGACCTGGCAATGTCTTCTACTATTTCAGCCCCCATCTTACAAACTCGATGTATGACCAAGCATCGTCCAACGTTCGAAACGACTCTGTTATTCACATGTCCACCAGATAGTACGATGTCGCCCAATAGAGCTAAGCTACCAGGTACTAGTACTATGCCTTCACCTAGCGTTGGAACTTCTACGTATAGAGTCTCACCTGGATTGGCAGATGATGGAGAGAAAGTTTTCCTATACAAGGTTCGTTGAGCTTTGAGTGCAAGAGGCTCTCTTTGTGCCTTCGCAGGAACCAACTTTGATGATATCATGTTGAATATACATAGATATACGGTTATGTTTAACATGGAAGGCGATGCTGCATAGGAAAGAAATGGCGAAGCCACGGGAGGCGAAGACTACGACGATGAGGATGCTGTCGATATGGAGAATTGGAAAGTGGCGTTTCCAGAAGAGTCAGGAGAAATGGTCCCAATGAAAACCAGACGCGACTACGCTAGAGAAGGTGCTAGACCAAAGAATCAGGAAACCTCGTTTTCTATAGACGATGAATTGATGGATGAACTCATCGGGCCGGAAGTCTCGAACGATCGAAGAATCCTGGAGAAGCTGAAGGAAGAGAAACCTCCTAAATTCAGCGCTAAAGATGTGATCTTCAAGCAGGGTTTATCGGAAAATGCGAAACAGGATATGTTCGAGACCGTCTGGGAACGATATCCAGATGTGGGAATTCGAGGCGTTCTCGAGATGGCAACCATGTCTGATGGTAGAGTCGCTATCCACGAGTATGAGAGTACGAATAAGCCTATCCCTTTGACCACCAAGAAGGGTGAGTTATATACGAGGGTGGGAAAAGGTCTCAAAGGAGTCCTAGGACCTTCGAGGGAAGAAATGGTAGAAGAAGTCATAGAGGCTGAAGACCAATTGCGTGAGAGGATCCAACGAAATGAAGAAATACTCAAAGACCCTACGTCTACCGAAACTCAGAAAGAAAACGCTACTAATGAAATAAAGACCGATCAGGAGGAACAAGCAGTCCTAGAACAAATAGGAGAAGCCCTGGCAGAACGTATGCCACTTAGGGATCGTATAAGAGCCATCTTCAAGAAGTATGGAGTCAGTATAATTAGCGTCGTAGCTGCGGTAAGTACGGTGATCGGTGTAATAGTTTCCAATCTGACAAAGGCAGTTCCCGCGATAGTACCGGGAGTTGGAGATGCTGCCAAAACAGTCGCTAAAACAACTGCCAAAACCTTAAAAGCAATGGGTAAGAAGTTAGAGGAGATCCTACCTAAGATGATTGGGCCAATTGCGAGTTTCATATTCAGTATGGCTGCCGACGTTGTTGGAGTCTTAGCAAACAACGTTTGGTTGTTAATCGTAGCAGCAGTGGTCTTCGTAGTTGAGCAATACAAACGACGTTAACGAAACAACGGCCATGCGATTCCAGCTGCGGCAATAGATGTCACCGCGAGATTGATCTCATGTTGTGGGATAGCCTTTGGTACAGGAACTCGTTTCTCGTGCGTCTCGGGAGGCGGCACCAATTTCTTATCTGGTGGTCCTTCCATGGGAGGCGGACGTCCTTTGACTTCTGCATTGATATCGTTAGTGCCTAGCATCATATCTTTCGTGGCTTTCGGGGTTGGATTCCTATAGCCATCCTTCTTACCAAGATAGTACACTAGATTGCTTGGCAATAATCGCACGCCTATGGCTATTGCTAGATCGAGCCTCTTATGCGTTGTCGTTATAGCGGTAAGATAGTTCTTGTAGCTCACCACCAAATCGTTTTCGAGAATAGCGCCTTCGACTAAGCTCTTGAACTTTTCTTTGACGTTGAAGCTATCTACGATGGATTCGTTAAGATCGTTTTGAGCGCCTAGAATACAGTATCCAAAAGCCTCAACAGATCGATTCAATCTACCTAACCCAGCGTTCGTCAAACCTCTACCGATTGGTGGCGTAAACCAATCGTATTGTTTACCATTGTTATTGCTAATGTACAATAAAGGAAACTGATAGTCCGTACGACTCTCCTCAGGAAACTTGAAGTCACCACCAGGCCACTTCGCAGAGTACGAAGTATTATGTGCGTACTTCTCTGTATAGTTCACCATTCTTCCATGAGAGTTTACGTAGACGTCTCCTAAACCACCCCACCGAAAGTCTGGCGTTCGAGATATACCGAATTCGATGCACAATTTCTCAAGGACTGACTTGCTATAGAGGTTGTCGAGTTGCTTGAAAGCACGGTTACCAGGTAGAGGAGCTCCAAGTTCGTGTAGAATTCTTCGTATCGTGAAATATACGTGGAATCGTAGGAACCCTTGGACGACTGGTGGATATGTTTTGAAAGTGGGGTCAAACAACGACACTCCGCATCCAGAAGTTGCACACCACGTTGCAAAATTAAGTTGTTGAGGCCAGTACTTGAAATCCGGACCTGATAACCATCTACGAGACTCCTTTGCTGTCGTATGCCTTACAACGATCTCCTTGAATACGTTTGGAACGCCTGCTTCGAACTTCTTCGTAGGTGTGACGTATATCCATAACTTGGTGAGATCTATATCTTGTGCCGATTCGGTAAAAGGAACTGCTCGAATAGGATATTTCGCACTCTTCTCTAGTGTCAACGTAGATGGGAAACCATCAACCATTCCCTGCAATGCGTCATCGATGCGGTTTTGAGTGCCTGCAGGTAACTTTGAGACATCATCACCGTAAACGACATAGCTAGAATCTCCATCTCGAAACCAAATACTCGTCGAATATTTGCCTGGACCGTTCACTTCCGTAGAGGCATAGAACTTGTGAAGATCTGTATGTGGGTATCGTTTCTCGAACTTCGCTAATAGATCTGCATTCAATGTTGCGATCTTATCGTTTTCTTCTATCCAATCGCGTTTGGAAAGACCTTCGTGTTTCCGCGCGAATAGTACGCTCTCGTAAACTGACTTACCACCAAGTGCTGTGTCGAGAGCCTTACCAGTGCGACCGAGCCACCCCATCAATTTACCACCTCCCGTCTTAGTAGGAGGACCTTCCTCCGTGAACACGCGATGAGACATTCCCCGCTCGATGAAATTAACATTATCGGAAGTAGATTCGAACCAACCAAGTACGGCGTGAGGAAATAGATACTTGAATCGTTGCCATGCATCTGCCATGTTGAAGTTATACGTATATATGGTTATACCTTCAATACATAAGATGGTTCTCTTATATATCACCACAACGTTGGCCGACCATACTGTCTACTTCGACAACCCTATTCTCATACAGAACATTTCACTAGTCGAGGTCACTATTGAGAATAGTTGGTGGAACCTAGCAGAGAATGCTACCTTCTGGTGGACTACCGAAGGTATAGGGTTCCCGTACGACGTTCCTAAGGGAAACCACACTATGGCGAGCCTTCGACAATTCCTTGCGCCTGCAGTTAGTGCTGGCATCATAAAAATCGAGAAACCCCACCATAGGAGGGCTTGGAACCTAGAAGTCAAGCAATCAATTCTACTTAGTGGAAATCTCTGCAAACTGATGGGTATTAATGAAGATGGGACCGGCACGCGACTAAAAGTAGGTATGCACGAAGTGTCCATCCAAGATGAAATCGATATAGCGTATATATGCTGCGACGTGGTGGATTCCAGATTCTCGATTCAAGACGGAAAGCAATCTAAAGTCCTAAGTAGAATACATATCCGAGGCGATAGATTTGTGAAAACGACGTATGCCTCACTACAACCTCTAGCTGTCAAAGCTCTAGGTACGACACGAAGCAGTCTTCGTCTGACAGTTCGCGATGAGAAAGGCAATCCGATAGACTTCCAGGGTCGACCTATACTGTACGTGTTGAAGCTTGAGTAAGTTATACGTATAACGTACAATGGAAGGCGATTCGATTCAACCGTTTCCCTCAGCACCAAGTATCTATCCACCAATTGCTAGTGACACTGGGAAGAATTTCAGACTGCAAACGATCCGAGACACGCTTTCGGACATCGAAGTTCAAGAAAGACACTACGAAGGCGTGCGCAAGAAATATGCACGTTCTCAAGGAATAGTTCATGGTATCGCAGTGGCAACGGGAGGTCTATCTGTGATCTTGTCTGGATCTGGAATGGGCGTAGCGTTGACTGGGGTTGGGATAGTGATTGGTCTACCACTTGGAGTTGTTGGTGGACTATGTGGATTGATTTCAGCATCTACTACCATCGGAGCCAAGAAGTTAGGAATGAAGGTTTCTAAACATGAAAGGACGACCATGTTGGCAAAGGCGAAAATCAATACGATTCGCGGTCTAGTATCGAAGGCCCTACGCGATCAAAATATATCCGACTCCGAATACGGTCTCATCCTGGACGAAGCAAATAAGTATGAGATCATGAGGTCTGGAATTCGTCGCGAAGGTGAAAAAAGTCCGGATCGGGTTCGAGCCGAACTCAAGCAAGAAGTGCAAAAGGAAATGCGAGAAAAACTTGGCAGCTTAGTGGGGTAAGAATCGACGTTTCCTATGAAAGGAACGAACGTGGATCTCATTTTCACTTCGCCAAGTCCTACTGCTAGTTAGCCCATGCCTAGCGTAGATCGGTTCGAAGTGGGAATGGTAAGAAAGCAACTGCTTGACAAAACGCTTGACCGCACATCCAAATACGTCACATCGTTCGACGGTCTTGTTAAGAGACATAGACGATCCTAAACGACGTAGCACCTCATAACTCGCTCCAACAACTTTCGTCTTAAGTACCGATTTGGTGCCTATATTGCTTTCTATTGCCGTAGTAACGACCTCGTGGACTATTTGTTGAACGTCCGTCGGTACTCCTCGAGGATCGAGTTTAAGGAAAGTCGTCGTAATGTGGGGAACTATGCGCTCGGCATTCAAGTCCATATCGATCTTATCGTCGCTATACAGAGAACGTATAAAGACCTCTCCGCTACAGAGGCTCTTGTCGTTTAGTTGCACGAAGCGAGCAACCTCGCCTCTAGTTCGTATGAACCCGCATTGCACGCATGCCTGGTAGAGTAGAACAGCTAAAATGCTTCTCTTAGCATCGCTACGCTTGAGACAGACTTTCCTTACTTGGATAAAGGCGTCGGCTACGATTCCTAACGCGTTCGTAGGGAACGATAGGCCATAGCTTTGTGTATAGATAGCGTTGTACGCTTGTAGTTCTGGTAGGATCGTCCGTCGTTGCAGTACTGCGTTATCGCTTTGCTTTGGTTTTGCGCGGTCTAGATCATTTTGATACTGAAACCTATCCGGACCTACCATACGCAGTCGAGTAGTAGCGATATCGATCTTCGTTTCTTTACATGGTTCGGCCTCGGAAACGAGACCACATGCGGGACATATGAATTCCGTTCCTTGTATTTCAAAGGGGCAGAGACAATCGGAACATGTTTCACTGGCGTTGATTTGCAATTGGGGTTTGATATGCAGGCTTCTACAAATTCCAGGACCAAACAATCTGATGAGCTCGTCCATGATATGCTATAGCTGCCATCCGTCTAATAGAAAAAGAAAAAAAAAAGAATGAAGAGGGGTCACGAAACGACCTCCCTCCATCCTTTTTTTTTTTTTTTTCTTACGTGGTGGTTCCTAATCTTCCTTCTCACGGCTCCTCAAGGCAGTCAACACCTCGTCGAACGCACGGCCGAGAGCCCCGTCCAAACCTTCCTCTGGTTCCATCACTCTTGGTTCTGCGGGCAATTCTACCGTAAGAGCCTCGTCGAAACCTTCCTCTGGTTTCACCTTTCTTGGATACGAAGTTTCCTCTAGCATCTTGTCGAACTCCCTAGCGCGTCTTACATCGGGATCCACCGCATTCGGCTCTTCCTCCGGTTCCACCACGTTCGGGCCTGCAAGTTTCGCCTGCTTCTTAGCACGTCTCATACCGGGAGGCTTCTTAGTGATAATGAGACGGTCGCATCCTGAGCAAAGCCCGTAACTCGTACGGCATCCTTTACCGCACTTCGAACATGGCACGAATAGGGCGCATCATTTTGAGATTTGGTAATTGTGCTGGGCACAGTACTTTGATGTCGAAGACATCTTCTTTGGGCATTTCAGGTCCTTTCCTCGCATCAACCAATCAGAAGTTACTATCTCAGTCATTGCGACGTCTACGTTTAGGTTCTTCGGCTTGTTTGATCCGTATGGTATTAATGCGTACTAAGATGACAACGAACGCTAGTATCGTGGAATAGAGAATATATACCAATACCATTCGGTGGCGATATACAGTATGCTAATCATTCCTCTAACAGATACTCGAGTTTGGATTCGGTCCGTGCGTGAATATCTAGTGACCATTTGGGCTTCGCGTCTCGCTCGCATAGTAGTAGTCGGGGCGCGCAGCGCAGCCCTCTTCACACCACTCCTCACCGTCACACCACTCCCCACATTCGCAGTAGCTACCTTCCTCCAAAGGTTGGAAGCTCTCCTGAAGCCATCTAATGATCCTACGGTACCCCTTATGGTACGCAACTCTCATCATCCCCTCAAAGTTCTCGTGAGGGATGACGGGGCAAAAACGCTTTGCAAGCCAGCGAACTACATCAAGGCGACCACGCTTGATTGCATCAAACATAGCGGCGAGGACGTATTCCTCCACTACGAAGGGCTGGAAGCACCCCTCGAGCCACTCGGACGTCTCGAAGTGGCCATTCCTATATACATCCACTATAGCATCGACAACGCATCCATCGTCTATAGTGGGTCGGACGTGCTCTACTATCCACTTCGCGACGTCGAGGTGGCCGTTCCTACAGGCATCCATCGCAGCCACACTGGAGTCGTTGTAGTAATGGGCCTCTATGGGGTAGAAGCGACTAGCTAGCCATTTAACGACATCGATCTTGCCGGTAGTAGCGGCTCTCGATATGGCGTAATCGTAACATTCATTTGTGACACCTATAGGGCATTCTTCGGGAATACCGAACTTCTCAATCAAAGCATCCCTGTCTTCGTCGTCTTGAGCAGCCTCGAGACCCAACGTGAGGACCCGCCTGCCAAACTCACGATCTACTCCTTCGTATCGCACAAGAGACGCGGCATCATTCAAACGTCTCGAGGTCGAAGCGACACTCGCGAACGACCTAGGACCTGCGAACTCCACGACCTTGGCCAAAATCTCCATCGGGAGGCACGATATGTTATCCATAGTGGAAGGTGTCGATATGCAGTATAGTAATCACTTATCTAATAGTTTCTCAAGTTTGGATTTTTAGGTGCAAGGATGTCGCGGGGCGAAGAACACACAAATCGGTGTCGATATACTATATGTTAACGTTATCTCTAATAGGTTCGCACTTTTGGATTTTTAGGTGCAAGGATGTCTAGGGACAATTTGGATGTTGCGAGAGACCCTTAGGATCCCAGTAGTATATCCGGCGTCAAAACTGATACCCGTTTTTGTTGTGCAACAAGGGGATGTTTTGGAGGCCCGACCGAAGGGAGGACCTCCATAACATTCATTTGTTGTGCAAGAAAAACGGGTATCATTTTGACGCCGGATATACTACTTCAGAACAGTGCAATCTGATTGGTACGGTGGTGTAAAGAACTTCAAAGAAGGTGCAATATGATTGGTTGACGGCGCAAAATCTCGACACATAAAAAATAATAATAAACAAGAGGCCCTGAGCGGCCTTAACTCGGGCCATCTAGCATGTACTGCATGGAGTTCTAGCATAATTTTGTTTCAACATAGTTTGTGCTAGAGAAGCCCGAGAATTGGTTCTCTACTGATGCTCTTGACTGATGCTCTTGTCTGTAAAATGTCAATGTGCAAATGCCCCACGTATTCTGGGGGGGTGGTTAGGTTAGGGTAGGGTTTAGGGTTATGGTATGCCGGGGAGGGGTGGGGGTTGGATATGATAGAGCCATAATACACACACAACACACATACATACATGCATGTACATTTCAGCCACAATTTCCTTCAATGCTGTAGTTTAATATTACTTTCTTTTCAATATTATTGTTCCTTGAGGGTCGTTAGAATTATAAAAAAAACTTGGGTGTTGTTGATTGAAGTGCAATGGTTATTTGAGTAGTCTGTACGATACGATATTGTGTCACTCACATTTGATGCATTGTAATTATATCAGGTGCAGTACGACTATGAGAAATCAAGCAATTTAGAACAACAAATTCCACATAATGTTGCTATTCATTGTGAATAGTTAGGTAATGTCGTTCTACATGTGAAATAAAGTCATCTATTTGTAATTCTCAATAACAAACCAGTGGAGACGGCTGAAATTCAGGCTAAATTCTCAATACAATATTTTCGATTGAGGTCGTAAACTACAGACCACCATTTTCTAGTATTAGTGAGCTGCCACTGTGCTAGTGCTCATTTTCTACTTCTTGAAGGAGACTGAAACTTATAATGGCAGGCCATAAAGAAACATGCAATGTCCACTCATTTGTTTCTATCATTGGGGTCGCAGCAAGATTAATTTTCATTCCCAAATAATTAATAATAATACTCGTACTCCTGATCATGACCGAGTGAAAGTGGCGATGGTGACGCTAAGAACTGAGGAACAACAACAACAATTACATTTATTTTCTCATAAGATGATGGAAATGCATACAAGTAATAAGGCATAATAAGAAATACAATGACGAGAAGGTTTAAGGTCCTTAAGGTAACCTTAGGGTTAATTCTTAAGCCAGGACCTGACCTCAGATGGAAAACACTGAAACAAGATCTAGCTTGCATGGATATATAATGTTATACCATGGTAGCCTCGGATTCTTTTGTTCTCCAAGGCACATTTAAAGCACTAATTTTCCCTGATGGCAGGGATATTTAGAAATATGCATTGTTTCAAGATTTCCCGCCGGGAAATTTCGAGACAATGCATATTTCTAAATTTCCCCTGCATGCGTAATGAGGGAAAATTAGAAGAGAATGCAGGCTGGAAGTGAGAAGGTCAAAAGCATCAACTCCTGCTCCCCTCTGGCACGACTAGCCCTACGCTCCCGGATGAAAAATACTGAATCCAAACTGACCTGTCTTCATCATAACCTTCAATGTAATACATGTGGGATGACCTATTTCAATCTGCATATTCTTCTCTTTAATTTGTCAAACCCGCTTCTTCCATGTGGGATACTTAAAACCATAAACGTGACGTAATTAAAATCCATTCATGCTCTTAGTCAACCGCATAATTACATTGTATTTTAGTGTTATTCCGTCTCAAAAACAACACGCTTTTCCCCAGGGGAAGCCAGGGTCGTTTAATCAATGGCGCTCAGTCAAGCATTAAACAAAACGTTTTCGAAAGCAACTCGACTGCGACGTCTTTAGTTTCGGCAGAGAAAACTAAACTTCTCAGAGATTTGTTCCGTTCCTCGGCGATCATGGTATAACAAACTTATACCATGGCATTTCGGGGTATTAGTGATTTAAATTGCCCCGAGAGCCGCGGGAAGATTTGTAAAAGTCCCGAGGCCGTCGGCTCTCGGGGCAATTTAAATCACTAATACCCCTCATGCCATGGTATAACTTATAAGTACCAAGAGAGGGGAAGGGAAAGAAAGAGTGCCACTTGCATGTAAGTATACTCTCAGTTCTGGACCAAATTTAGTTGTGTTATGTTATAAACTTGCAATAATGATAAATACACTACTATCTGCATAATATCATTATGTCAGTTCTAAAAAAAACATTAAATACACTGTAGAATGCCGGAACCAAGAGATAATAATCCAATACAAAGAGGTACAGGCCAGATGTAAATAGATCCGGGAAATAGAACAAAATAAAAAGTCAATAATTGTGTTAGGTGGTAACTGTCCCTTGGTCTTGTGTTAAGGAAAGATTGGGTTTTACCAGTGTCAATAACACGCCACAGATAAATATGCGAGAGTCATGACATCAGAGTCATTTATCGTTCGTTTAAAAAAATCTTCATTTCGGTTCGGATTACTTACTCAGTTTATACTCACTCACTGCATGCTAGATTTTCGTTCCAGAATTTATAAACATTTAAATACATGTGCATATAATATTTTAAAAGGCCCTTGTCAGTCAGAGAACTGAGAAATCGGGTCATTTCTACTATACTTTCGAGAGGTTAATAACAATAGAATACCCCACCACTTCGAAAGATCACTTGAAAAGCCCTTACAAATTGTGCAAAATTATCCATTTAGTTCAGGTGTATTTATAGACTCGTTCTATGAATGATTTGGGGTTGAAAATGGTAAGATTTATTTGAATTTAAGGGTTAGGTTTTTAGAAGGTTTGTATGGTGGGTATTCTGCAATCGTTCCCAATAAATAACAACACAACGACAGTCAATTGGTATAAAGGTTATCATGTTCAGATTAGCGGCTACTTACATTTACAAGCTGTTGTCTTTATAATTATAGTCAGTGTTGATCGCAGAGCAGACTGCATGTCACGAGTGTATCTTAAAGCATGTCGCATAATATGTGATACATTCCCGTCCAAAGCCCGTGAAACACCTCTCAGCTTTAGAAAAGACAAAAATCTTGGGTATTGCACTTGAAGAAACCTTTGGTTTACACAAAAAAACAGCTGATATTAAAGGTAACTCCGACTCGCCGCCATCTTGAAAAACCTGGAAATGTTGTCCACTGTTAACGTGACCAGCATAGTGCAATCTGATTGGTACGGTGGCGAAAAGAACTTCCAAAGAAGGCGAAATCTGATTGGTTGACGGCGCAAAATCTCGACACAAAAAATAAAGGAACATAACTTGCGATTTAAGACTCGTGCCGGCCGAAGGCCTGGCCCGAGTAATGAGACTTCAAGTTTTCGCTCTGCTCGGTCGCAGTCAGAACCTGGGCCACGTGCATATACATTGTTTTTGCATAGTTAGTTCCCCGGGTAGTTCGTCCGAGAAATACTCATTTACTTTTTGTAAGTATTATTAAGTGACCTACTGATCAACATATCAACTTGAAGGTAAATTAGGAATTACTTTGAACCATTACTTAAAACTGTGTAAGGCTTACCGTCATCTTCGAACTGTGTTTAGTGTTTCGTTTTCCTCCAAGTATACCAGCCCAGAAATAGCCATCTAGGGTCCAAACGACGTCTTGATGAGTTCTTAGCTTGGTTCCAAAACTCTTAAACTAGCTAACCTGCTGTAAATCATTGAAGTTGTAGTAAATTAAGAGCACTCAGAAACTGCTTCGCCGGGGAACGGTTGAACTTGAAGTTCGTTCAACTGCCAAAACCTGATATACATGTACTCATGAGCATGCGTCATAGCGTTGCCGCTGACCGATTTACAGTACTGTAGTTACCAGTCTACTCGTGTATCAGGATAACAACAGCGGGATAGATCGATTGATCTTTTCAGTATTTTGTACTACAGTATTATTTTTGATTTATTAATGCTTAAGCAATTTACATGCATTTGAGAGTTTAACGAACAAAATGGGCTCTTGAGTGAAAATAACTCCAAAATATTTATTCCACTCTCTAGAGTTATTTTAACACCCAGTGTATGTACAACAGTGTATGTACTAATCTATATTGAAATGGTTATTTCACACAACCAATGTAAATGTAAATTTAATCAAAAACTATAATGTAATTTTAACCATTTTTAATGATAACATTTTCTCGACCATTTTATAATTGGTAGGTTATGGATATAACCATTTTAGTTGGTTGCTACAACCAGCTTCTATATTGTCATTTCTACCAATTTCAATGGTTACATTTTTCTACCATTTTTAAATTGGTTAGTAATCACCAATATGAAATGGTTATAACCATTAAAATAGGTTATTCCAACCAGTCAGTTGTCACAGTGTATATCAAAGTTAGCTAGCCTATAATGTTCCTTGTCTATTTCTTATTCAGTCGGATCATTACTTAGTAGCCTGCTTGCCGGCTCTCCTGTAAATTTTTTCGGTCGTTTCTTTTCGGATTGGGTCACCTGTGGCACGCGGTCAAAATGGGGCGAGGACAAAAATGAAGAGAGGGGGAGGGGAAAGGAGAGGAAGAAAGGAGAGCCTGCACGAATGCCATTGTTTTGAGAATTACGCCCCTCCACGCTTGACAGCCCATCATGCTCCAAGTGGAAAAAAATGGCCAATGAAAATCGCGCTTAATGTCAACACGATTCAAAATGACAGCGCTCCGGTTCAGCGCTCCACGTTCAATTTTTTTGCGGTATTAATCATAACACAAATGGTGCATATCGACCAAGAAGAAACCCCAAAGAAAGTAATTACCAGTAAGAGGTCGAAACATCCGTGGATGATTTTTGTCGCCTTTGCAAGTGTTGATTCAAGGTTAGGTACGGAAATCAGGTTGTTCTGGAGTTATTTCTAAGGATAATCTTTTTATTCCTTCCAAATGCAAACGTGAAGGAAGCCGTGTTGTCAATTCTCCTGGTTTATCGAGTCGAGTTTGTAATCTCTGGAAAAAGGCTGGCTACACGGTACGCAGTGACTAAATTTATTCCAAGTCTTTTTCTTAGCTGTATTATGAAGTGGCTACGCGGTTCGCGGTACGCGGTACGCAGTGAGTAAATCGCAAGTCTGTCTGTATTATGAAGTGGCTACGCGGAACGCGGTACGCAGTGAGTAAAATTATTTCAAGTCTCAAAGGTGGCAAAATATTTTATTTGCAAAAGCGGAAAACATCTGTTCTGTTGCATGGAAATTTAAAGAACGAGATATAACTCAACGAATGCAAAAACGAAGAAACAACTAATGGCCCGTTGGTAAGAAAACAACCACGGTCTGAATATTTACCAATAAAAACGACTTCTTCGCGGTCGTCGAGAAAGTATTTGTTTCAAGTTCAACAGGAGTAAAGTGCCGATGAAGTGCTCACTCAACATTTAAATATTGATGTTGTTACAGAAACGAAGGAGACCAGTGTGAAAGTAGTAGGCTCCAAGTAGTAATACTTCAGCCGAATGGAAATGTCTCCGTTTGTGTTACGACCGATGTAACTACATATGTCACGCGGGATTCGGTTTCGTGTGTGCTTAATGTCAAACTTGACACCTGTCACATTCTAGCCAATGGGAATTTTCCGTTCGTGGACGAACGGTAAATACTCCGAAAACAATGGCATTCGTGCAGGCTCTCCTTTCTTCCCCTCCTTTCCCCTCCTTCCCCCCCCCCCTCTCTTCATTTTTGTCCTCGCCCCATTTTGACCGCGTGCCACAGGTGACCCAATCCGAAATGAAACGACCGAAAAATTTACAGGAGAGCCGGCAAGCAGGCTAATTACTTAGCAGAGAAGAGGCGCTTATTAGGAGCTGGGCGGTTAATATAGCATTTACAGTATACTAAGTAATATAATGATTGTAATTCATTTAAGTCTCTCGGATTGTGAGAACTTAGGAATGAAGGCTGCATGCATGCACTGGTTGTCCGCATGCATGTACTGTAAAAATGCATGCATGCACATGTGCGTGATGCATGCATGGACTTTGTGATTGCATGTATGCAGGGTACATGCATGCACAATACATGCAAGCGCATGCATGCAAATGAGGTGCATTTATAGTCAAGGCTATAAGCGGAGCTCCAAGTAGATAATGCTTCACTTTCAATATGTAATTTTTATATCTTAATGTATTATAAAGTATTTATAGTCAAGCCTATAAGTGGAGCTCCAAGTAGATAATGCTTCACTTTCAATAAGTAATTATTTATATATTAATGTATTATAAAGTATTTATAGTCAAGCCTATAAGCAGAGCTCCAAGTAGATAATGCTTCACTTTCAATAAGTAATTATTTATATATTAATGTATTATAAAGTATTTATAGTCAAGCCTATAAGTGGAGCTCCAAGTAGATAATGCTTCACTTTCAATAAGTAATTATTTATATATTAATGTATTATAAAGTATTTATAGTCAAGCCTATAAGCGGAGCTCCAAGTAGATAATGCTTCACTTTCAATAAGTAATTATTTATATATTAATGTATTATAAAGTATTTATAGTCAAGGCTATAAGCGGAGCTCCAAGTAGATAATGCTTCACTTTCAATAAGTAATTATTTATATATTAATGTATTATAAAGTATTTATAGTCAAGCCTATAAGCGGAGCTCCAAGTAGATAATGCTTCACTTTCAATAAGTAATTATTTATATATTAATGTATTATAAAGTATTTATAGTCAAGGCTATAAGCGGAGCTCCAAGTAGATAATGCTTCACTTTCAATAAGTAATTATTTATATATTAATGTATTATAAAGCATGACGAGCCCCAGAGGATAAAAATTTGTTTTGCCAGGATTTCAAATCCTCGCAAAATGCATATTTGTGGTAAAATAGGTGCAATGAAATATTTGCGCTACTCCAGTTTGTCACCTGGATTTAAGCTTTTCTTTCGCTTGCGCTTGTATTTTCTGTCAACACTAATAAAAGTCATGCTGAGCGTGTACTATATTTAATTTATTTTCGTTTGTCGGCCAGATGAAGCCCATTTCCTCTTTACTGTAGATGTCAGAGAGAGCATATATTTTCGTGATTTTTACAACAGCGATTGAAGCATTTTTTTCAACTCCTTAACCGTAGGTGTTATCTACCATATCAGAAGTAGCTTTCTTAACAGTCTCGAATGTTTTTGTAGAATCCCAAAGGCCCCGAAATCGACTTCAGCATAAAGCCTAACGAAAAGACATCGCGGCTTGCCTCAGTCTGTCTCCTTCCTTTCCTGACTTCTGGCGCTAAGTATTCGGCATCGCACCGACGCCTATGATTGTTTATCTCGTCTGTTTTCCGGCTTTTGCCAAAGTCAATGATAACTGGAAAATGTTTCGTTTGCCTTTTTTCAATGACAATATTATTTGCCTTTATGTCATTACGTAAATACCCTTTACCGTGTATATGTGCTATAGTATTGCTAACATTTACAATGATTTCAATACTGTTGTTGCTATTGCTTGAATTGTTTGTTAAAGTTAAGGGCAACTATACGTACGAGAAATACCTTTCTAAAATCAAAGACTTTGATGACCGTAAAGCCGTAACAAAACTGCGTAACTCAGCGCATCTATTTCCTATAGAACAGGGTAGATATGTACAACTGCCTAGAGATCAGAGAATTTGTACTTTATGTAATTCAGGAGAAGTGGGAAATGAGTTTCATTAATTATTTCAATGCAAGGATTACAATATGTTAGACTAGAACGTCCTTTCTTGATAAACTCTATTCTATTAACCCACTTCTCTCCTTCTTTAGTCATACTACTTTGTTCTACTACATCTTATCTATGAAAGACGTTATTGCCACATTTAAAAAAACTATTATAGAGTTATATACTACACATTTATATGTCTTTATTTTATTAGATATACACCAATGTAACTCATGTTTTCAAGGTGCTAATAAATAAATATTGTATTGCCCTCCACACCATGAAAAGCAAGGGTCAGTTTCAGTGATAACTCCGAAAAGAAGCGGTAAACCTTCATGATCTCCAATGCACTGACGACTTTTCCTTCGTGAATCGCCTCTCTTTGCTCTCTCTATGTCCCCTCCTTTCATTTGTTTAACAACGTCAATTCCTCTATAGCTATATGTAGCCGCGAAGTAATTGGTTCCTTCGAAGTGTAAAGAAGCAAGTTCGGGTCGATTTGCTTCAAGTCCGCTTTACGAGTTAGTCTCCCGTCACCATAATTTTTTTTGTTTGAAATGAATTTCCAGGAAAGTGGCCCGAGGGTCTCTTTCGGCTTAACCCTACGGCCAATGTCGTTGCTGCGACGTTTCGAGACTGCCGCGAAAACTGAAGTACGCGCGTATATACGATGTCAGTGTTCCACTAGTACTGCTGCGGGCCCGGGGGGGGGGGGGGGGGGGGGTTGAGCTCATCAGTTTGGGCAGGTAGGGTCAGGGTTTTGACATAATTTGGGCAGATCAGGGTCAGGATTTGAGTTTAATGTGGGTGCAGTCAGGGTCGGGGTTCAGAATTTTTTTAGGCATCAGGGTTTCCCCCAAAAAAATGGGGCAATCAGGGTTTTGGAGCTCGGATTTTGGGTCAAACAGGGTCAGAGTTGGAGCCTCTTGGCCTCACATACAGAAGTAAGTGCCCCCCCTACTTTCGCAAGCTTTTAGACCCAGATGTGTTCTTTGATGAATTCTCAAATGTACATGTAAAAAGACAGGCTCTGTACAATGGGAGAGAATGAAATACAAGATTGGGTGTCTGAAGGAAGTGCATGCTGAAGAGCTGCTAGAAATGGCAATGAATCGAGGCTTGGCACCTAATTGCAATTCTATTCGGCCAACCTCTTAGTCCTCTAAGTTAGTATACATGTACACAGCTTACATATACCCAGGGACTCTAGAAGAATTGAAGTTTGAGTAACAAATTTGAGAAAAATACGAAAATAATGGAATAATTAGAAACAGACAAGTTTATACAACACATGGAAAAGTTTAACCTTATTTAATGAATTACAACAATTGCATATTCTTACAAATTGTTCTGCACTTTTCCCCTGGACATCCCTGTCTTAATGAAAATATAATTCAGATTCAGGGACGTAACAAGCTATGTGGAATCAGGGATCACTGACCTGGGATCAACGTATATTTTATGGGATCGGAAATAATATATCAGAATATGAACGGGCTCATTTATTTTTGGCTCGATCACGGATCACAAATTACTGGAAAATTGGGATCAGGGGATCAAAGTTCTGGGTAAAAATATTGGAACACTAGAGAAAAAATATACCTCGTTATGACCCTGCCACATTTGCGGCTGTATTGGCAAAGAGGTCTATTATTTTGAAATGAAGAAAATCCTTAAAGGGAACCTCAGCTGAAAAACAATCCAACTCTCAGTGTTGCCCTATTGTTACATAACAGAAAAGTTATTGTTTTCAGAGAATAGTGCAACACTTTGACGTCATGAATTCCAAGGTAACTGCAGTGCCGCAAAATTCGAATTTTTTTTTTAAAAGAAGAATCATCCATGTACCTGTCTAGCATACGATTTACAGAACACAAACACAGCAGTGGTTTTAGGCAACAATAAGACACATTTGAGATTCAGCTGAGGTTCCCTTATAATGTTACATTGTATGTTTTGTTTATACCATAAGAAATTTACCATTCATGGCCTGTCCAAATGAACAATACTTTGTTATTCAAAATCATCCAATGTTGTTGGATGAAATTACATGTACATTCAATACAAAAGAAAATTAACAGCAACTAATATGGTGACCAAACAATTCCATTTGATCCAACATTGGATGCTGATGGACAACAGTGTTGCACTCCTTTAGATGGGCCTTAGGGACAATATCTGAGCAATGACTGAGATGATAATGATTGCATGCAGAACAGGAAAGACTTTTATAACAATGTTTCACCTCAGACTCGAGATTGTACATGTATAAGCCGATATAACACCCCCACTCATGTTGTACACCGACTATTTATGGAATGGTTTGGCTGATATCTTTGAGGCATTCTGAAAAAATATACATGTACATGTAAATAAAGATTACCCCATAATATTATTTATGTACTTTTGATGTATTTATTAATTTTGATATTAGGGAGGGGTCAACCCTTTGCACTTGGTTGCATTATAAAATTGTATGCGACAACTGTATAGCGTAAACTTCTTTGTGAAAAACTCTAGAGCCAGTTCAGCATAAGTTCTCAATGCATCATTTGATGTACAGTCCACCACGGATGTAAGCCTTTTGGTTTTCCTTCCTCTAGCTTTCCTGTTTGGTTGTGGGTTAGCAGAGGAGGGGCCAGATTGAAACCGTTCTTTAAATTGAGTCCTAATTTCATCAAGTTTGCTTGACCAGGTTTGTAGTAGTTCATCAATTTTTCCTCCAACAACTGATAAAAAAAGTAAAGAAATAAAGAGCACGAAAACATGTGTAAATGTTATTTTGTAAAGTTGGAGCTATTGAAATAGGAAAGAATGAGTACACATTATTTTGATAACAGAATGTTAATATTTACTGTAATTCCTGGTTACAACCTTAATGTTGCTGCACTTGTTTGATTATGCTCTAATTATGCTACAGTGTAGTTGTGGAAAATAAAAATAACTGTATAAGTTCTGTGTATATCATTGTACTTGTGGTATATCTGAATTAGGTTTTTCTAAACAAAATTTAAGATGTGATGCACAATGATTTTTCTATGCTTCAGGTGTGCTACTCAAAAGGAAGTGGAGAAAAAACATACATACATGTATTTTACCAGTTCCTACACAAAGCATTTTTATCCATACAGTGTATCATACTTTTAAGGTGTACATTATATTTATTGTACATAATTTCAAGGAATGCAGCCCATGATTCATATATCTGTTTTAGGCATGTCACCCAAATGCATTGAGGGGAAAAATAAACATTATTTTTACAACTTACACAAAGCTTTTATTATATTTTTAGGTTTTCAGTATGCTTAACCCAACAGATTTCCAGATGTGCCGATAACAAATATTACATACATATAGGCATCCTTCACAAGCCTCTATTGTATTTCTTAAAGTTTGTTACAATTATATTTATATATTCCCACATAATATTAGGTATGCATGCTCAACCCAAAAAATCATATACATTGTATTATATTGTCATTCTACACAAGCTTCTATTATTATTTTTAAGGTTTACAGTATGTTTATTCCCACAGAATTTCAGGCGTGCCGCCCCAAAAAGGGGGTAAACATACATGTTGACATCCTACACAAGCTAATCTATTATTATTTTTAAAGTTTACAGCACATGTATGTTTATTCCCACAGAATTTCAGGCGTGCCGCCCAAAAAAGGGGCTAAACATACACGTTGCTATCCTACACAAGCTAATCTAGTATTATTTTTAAAGTTTACAGCACATGTATGTTTATTCCCACAGAATTTCAGGCGTGCCGCCCAAAAAAGGGGCTAAACATACACGTTGCTATCCTACACAAGCTAATCTAGTATTATTTTTAAAGTTTACAGCACATGTATGTTTATCCCCACATAATTTCAGGTGTGCCACCCAAAAAAGGGGGTAAACATACATGTTGACATCCTACACAAGCTAATCTATTATTATTTTTAAAGTTTACAGCACATGTATGTTTATTCCCACAGAATTTCAGGCGTGCCTCCCAAAAAAGGGGCTAAACATACACGTTGCTATCCTACACAAGCTAATCTAGTATTATTTTTAAAGTTTACAGCACATGTATGTTTATCCCCACATAATTTCAGGTGTGCCACCCAAAAAATGGGGTAAACATACATGTTGATATCCTACACAAGCTAATCTAGTATTATTTTTAAAGTTTACAGCACATGTATGTTTATTCCCACAGAATTTCAGGCGTGCCGCCCAAAAAAGGGGGTAAACATACATGTTGCTATCCTACACAAGCTAATCTAGTATTATTTTTAAAGTTTACAACACATGTATGTTTATCCCCACATAATTTCAGGTGTGCCACCCCAAAAATGGGGTAAACATACATGTTGATATCCTACACAAGCTAATCTAGTATTATTTTTAAAGTTTACAGCACATGTATGTTTATCCCCACATAATTTCAGGTGTGCCACCCAAAAAAGGGGCTAAACATACATGTTGACATCCTACACAAGCTAATCTAGTATTATTTTTAAAGTTTACAGCACATGTATGTTTATCCCCACATAATTTCAGGTGTGCCACCCAAAAAAGGGGCTAAACATACATGTTGACATCCTACACAAGCTAATCTAGTATTATTTTTAAAGTTTACAGCACATGTATGTTTATCCCCACATAATTTCAGGTGTGCCACCCAAAAAAGGGGATAAACATACATGTTGACATCCTACACAAGCTAATCTAGTATTATTTTTAAAGTTTAGAGCACATGTATGTTTATCCCCACAGAATTTCAGGTGTGCCACCCAAAAAAGGGGATAAACATACATGTTGACATCCTACACAAGCTAATCTAGTATTATTTTTAAAGTTTACAGCACATGTATGTTATTGTGAACATTATTTTACGAATTATCATCTAGGGCCCTTTTTGCTTGACATGGCCCAATTTATATCTGAAAACATCTTGGACATGTATTTGCCCAGGGGGGAGGGACTTTTACATTGAGAATTTGACTCACCCCAGTGGAAGAATTCCACCATCTCCCAATCAATCCTCGGGGGTTGGGGGGGTCGGGGTTACAACTGACTAGTGCATTAATTCTTGAAAAACTTACCCTATTTCTTCCCAAGTTAGTCCGATTGATTAATGACTGCCAGCCCTGATCTGGAATTCTACCCTCGAGCTTCAGTAGGAGGTATTGCCAGTCTGGGAACCTCATATCCTTCACTCGCCTTTCCCATGTATCTTCAGATATGAGTTCCTTCAATGCCCTCTTGACCCCTCGTTTCTCGACTACTTTGTCTATCACTTGGGAAACGGTCTGTTTTGCCTCCTTGTGGCATCCACTCAAACAACACTTTGACAATACTGATGACAGGGACTCTTTTTGGCTTACACACAGATTGTTCAGTTGTCCCATGATTTCAGCAGATTTTTTACTTATCTTTCTTCTTTTAACGGCTGGCGTTAAACGTGACTCTTCGATATCAATAAAAGATTGGTTTGCATAGAGAATAGACTACGACAGATCCGGCGAACTGCTCGAAACAGGAGAAGAACAGGGAACTTGCCTGTTTTGGCGGGCTTGGAACTTTTGGCGGGCTTTCTGCTTTCGGCGGGACTGTTCGCTCGTACAGCTCGATTCTGGCTTTAAGGGGCACAATCGCCCGATTTAGAGCCGCCAGTTGGTTTTCCATAGGGAGCAGGGCTGTTTTGAAAGAGCAATTTACTTCAAGGTCATCGACATCATGCTTCAAATCCAGCTCCGCCCAGAACTCTAACTGTACCTTGTTCACAACTTGTATTGCCCTCTGAAAGCCTTGAACGGATACGACTTTCGCCGAATTGATATCTCGCCGATTGAATTGGCCACCAAAAACACCAAAAGTCGTAGCGACATAAACTTCTAAAACCCTCGTTTTGCTAGGTTCAGAAATTAGAATCAGTTTATAGTTGGAACTGGACCGCCATCTCTTGTAGTCAATTCGACGATTCCCAGTTTCCGAAACTCTGTCGAGTAAGCTTCGAAAAACCGTCCGATACAAACCTTTCTAGGTGCTATGGTACAAATAACAACATTAAGAGCGTACCAGTTCTTCGATGGATCCAATTTGGATGAAAATACGCGATGAAACATCGATAAACATTAGTTCACTGTCGTCACGGAGCAGTTGCTCGTCTCGTGTTCGAGCGGGAATGCTGAGCGAATTTGAGTCAATCTTTAATCTGCCGCCAATAACCAATTTGCCCATATAAAGTATAATCCAATATACAGCGAAGATGCTGACAGAAGATTCACACAACCCCATAGCCGCCACTTTGATGAGCTGTAAAATCCAATTTAGGACGCGACGAAAAAAAACCACAACCTAGCGCCGATAGGGCAACCCCGCTGAGACAAATATGTAGGGCTTGGGGCTCGTCATGATTTATAGTCAAGCCTATAAGCGGAGCTCCAAGTAGATAATGCTTCACTTTCAATAAGTAATTATTTATATATTAATGTATTATAAAGTATTTATAGTCAAGCCTATAAGTGGAGCTCCAAGTAGATAATGCTTCACTTTCAATAAGTAATTATTTATATATTAATGTATTATAAAGTATTTATAGTCAAGCCTATAAGCGGAGCTCCAAGTAGATAATGCTTCACTTTCAATAAGTAATTATTTATATATTAATGTATTATAAAGTATTTATAGTCAAGGCTATAAGCGGAGCTCCAAGTAGATAATGCTTCACTTTCAATAAGTAATTATTTATATATTAATGTATTATAAAGTATTTATAGTCAAGCCTATAAGCGGAGCTCCAAGTAGATAATGCTTCACTTTCAATAAGTAATTTAGACTGCGAACAGTCCCTCCTTTTCCCACCATTGATAGTAATTTGCGAGCGGAACGAGCGAACAGAAAGTATGGCAGGCGTTCGAGCGGAGCGAGAGGAAGAATGGGGACGAGAAAGAGGACAAGAAAAGGAGGGACTGCAGACATCACACAGAGGAAATGATTACCGCCCCCATTTATTTTTAGGATACATGCTTTCATCGAGTTGCCATTGTCCCACCCCTTTTCATCAAGTCGTCATTCTCAGCTCCGCCCCTTTCCGTGAAATCCGATGTAAACATAACATTGCTCCACTTGAGTCCCAAAATATACCGCCAAATGCAAACTCAGGAAAGCCCAATGTTGTCGACGACTCCGGTAAAGAGGCAGAAAACCAAGCCAATCTTCGTATAACGATTTTTGCCGTGTTTGCAGTTGGTCTTTTAAAAACTATTACGGATTTTTTTGGGAAAACCGGGTCTCCACGGAAAATCTATTTTCAATTCCTGGCAAAGCTGGCGTGTTGAAGCTTTCACTTGCAGAAATTTTGCAAAACCTGGGTTATTCTCAGCTCGAGAAAACGATTGGTTCATCCTCCCGTGTTTGCGCAAAGTGCGCAACAAAGACTAGGAGAGCAGCAGATCTAAAATCGTATCTAGATGCTGGCTTGGCAAAAAAAAATGTGCCCCACAAATCGAAGTCAACTCACCGCAGCGATTCAAACGTATGTTTTCGTCACCACAAGTTTCGGAAGCGAAGAAAAGTGCGAGAATTTACTCGCCTGGAGTATAGTATGGCGTTTAACATGATATGTATCTAAAAATGACAAATATACGGCCATCTACAAAGTCGATACATCATGAATTAAAGTGCTACTGAAGCGAAATTTCATCACCAAAGTTAAGACTTCACTTGAAAGTCCTTTCGAAACGAAGAAGAATAGCATTTTCTGTTTGTCAATATCTCATCTCGTTCCAGAGATATTAAGGTTTTTGGAATATGCAAATTAGATGGTGTGTGACGTCATAAGGTTGACACAGCCATGAAGACAAATCACAAAATGAAGAATATCTTAATTTCTCCTTTGCCAAACAATTTGTTTCTACTGTTGGCATATCAGAAGGTTTGGAACAGTGTAGGCATTGTATGTGAGTGGCTTAAAGTAAATTATTTTGTGTAACAGAGATAAAAACTACAATTTTATATTCAAGGTAAAAGGAGCCTGGGACCAAGAGTGTTTCCATGGCAACATCATGATTTCCACAATGTTTCAAACTCAAAGGCGCCTAGACTTTCTCCAAGCCATTTATGAGATACGTTGATGTTTTACTTCGTCGCTCGCTGTCTCCCTCCAGTAAGCAGTTTCCCAAGTATTCAACTTGTGCCGCCATGAGTTTGAACTTTTCGAACACGCTTCGACGGCCACCGAGCTCGCCATGTTGATTGATACTCTCAAGTTCCACTCCTGCTAGTTTGTGATTGGTAGGTGTTGACACGCTGCAAACTCGTTAGCCAATGAAATTTTTGCGTTGTTCCAGCAACGCGTAATTATTTCCTCTGTGTGATGTCTGCAATCCCTCCTTTTCTTCTCCTCTTTCTCGACTCCATTCTACCTCTCGCTCCGCTCTAACGCCTGCCATATTTTCTCTTCACTCGCTCCGCTCGCAAATTACAATCAATGGAGGAAAAAGGAGGGACTATTCGCAGTCTATAAGTAATTATTTCTATTTTCTAAGAACACTACTACTTTCAATAGGTGAAATCTCTGAGTTATTTCAAATTCAGAAAGCTATAAAAAAGGTATTTTCTCGGTGTAAGAAACCCGAATTTGTAGGCTCCCTGATAGTATAAACTAAAGCGATAATACTCACAAGTACGTTACCCTCAAATATATAAAAGAAATTAGCGTTTGGGAAGAATCGAAACAGACCCTACCCCTGATTTTAAACCAAACCCTAACGGCGTCGAGGGATTTCGCTGCCGATGATCGCTTTTTTAGAACTTTTATTTTGCTTTTCTCATTAGCATACACTAATCATTACTATGCTTGTATTATGTATTTTATTCTTAAACACTGTTGAAAATGATTTGCAATTCAAATATTCGGGTTACTTACACCGAGAAAGAACCCCCCCCCCCAAAAAAATAAAATAAAAAAAAATTTTAATTAAAACTCGACGTGAACGAAAATTATAGATATTTCACTCTGTATGCCCTTCAATATACTCCTCATGTGACATGTTTGTGCAACTGTTATTGAGAAAGAATACCGAAGAGAAAGTAAAGCATGCAAAACATGAGAAATAGATTAAAAAATCGCAACCAGATATTCGAACCCACGACCTTTTAGTTTTTTACTTTCCGTGGCTACAAAGACCACTCGGCCATCACACAATACAACCGTTTGACATCACTGACGACACAAATAATGTCATATTACCTTGGTAGCGCGAGCGGGTGAGGCAGGCGCCAGTGTGAACTGTTTTTTTCCTTGCATTAAGGTTATCATTTTTATCATTTCACCCCTTTTTTCTTTTTTCTTTCCCTGTATATAGAGCTTCGCTATTAGTAACCAGCTATTTGATGTCATTTATAATTCATAGGTCTGTCGTAATGGCCTTATTCGCTTTGGTTCACCCTGGTACGTGCGTTGGCCCTACACGTTTGGAAGTCGCTGGTGGCTTTCTGATCCTGACTTGGCGATGCTGGCCCCATACTGGGCCTTATCCGACAACTACGGGTCTTTTATCTACCCTCACAATTCCAAAGTGTACTATCATGTGTACACTGAATCAGATAATTCCATCACAACAAGAAACATCCTCGACCGAGCAACATCTGACGTCAAGAGACTCTTATTACCAAATCCCTTACCAAGTAGTTTCCAGGCTACATGGGTTTTAGTGGTCACGTGGAATAATCTTCGCCACTCAAACATGATAAGCTTCACTCAAACATCGGTGAGATGTAGCTTAAACTGAAATAAACTCCAAGTAATGCATGATTAACAAGAGGCTGTATGCAGCCTATACTCGGCCTATGTTCAAAGTTCACTGACCGTAGTAGCGTTTCGAGCTATTCTCTAAGGGACACCGAGGGCAAACTAGCTATTGCTCTGCCCCGCACCAATTTTCTAAAGAACAGCTTTAGTTACAGTGGTGCGGTGCTTTGGAATAGCTTACCTGTCGAGCTGCGGCAAGCAAACTCTCTCACACGTTTTAAATCTCACTGCAGCGATTTCTTTAACAATTAATAAATTTCATTAAACACACGGCATTCATGGAAAGCATGCAGGCATCTCTATTTTATCCATTTGTTTTTTTATTCATAGTTAATATTAGTTAGATAATTATAGTCAGTTATTGTATAGTTAGATATTAGTTAGGTGCATGCGTTATTCAAATTATTAGATATTAACATTGTATACGTACTGATTAGATATTTTAACAATTCATATTTTTATAATGTAATCGAAGGCCTGATGTTTTAACCGTGTATAAATAAAGTTATTACTTACTTGCTTAGTTACCATATATATATATGGCATACCAACAGAAAATGTATTAATAGAATACGGGAGCCGAAATGTTTTGTGAAAGGACGGCTGTGTGACTGGTGCGAGTTGAGTGTCCTTTCCTTCGAAAATAAATTTCCTTTTTTTTTGGGGGGGGGGGGGGGGGTTCTACACCTTTACAATATGAACATGCGATCCACCATAATTTAAGCACACACTTAATAATGTAAGTTAATTTAAAAATAACTATATATTAGATTTTTAAGATTACAGAATAATTCATCAACCTATTCTTTTTTAATTACAAAGAGCTAACGATCCGCGAATAAAATATATAAGTCTGTTTACAGATAAAGATAATCTTTATTGAGCACTAATGCCAGGAAGACAAAATAGCTATGTACAATAAAGAATTTCAGAAGAAACTGTAGGTCCTATTAAAAAATAGGCCCTTGAAGAAAAAATAAAGAAAAAGTCACTTGGGCTCCGACCAATCAAAACCGACCGATTCTGATTTTCTAAGGCGCCTTCATGAAGTCAAATGACTCGGCGAATTCGAACCTTCGTAATAGATGTTAAGACTTTATTTCAACTCGTTAAATCCACCAAACTAAGATGGCTTACTCTTGTGCTACCTTGGTCCCAGAGGCTTTCGAGAACGGAGCCGCAACCGTTTCTCGCTATCATGCTAACGATAGGTGCCAATCAACATCACTAGATCAATTAACGAGGAACCAATCACAACACACTAGCCAATCAGAGAACGCTATAAAGTAATTAAATATTCCTCCAATCAGGAGGAAGGGACAGATATTGTCCCTAGTTCAAATCTATTGGCGCAGTACGATCAGTCAACGGTCGCGGGCTACCAGAGGCTTTCTTCTCTGTTCCCTTCTCATTGCTTCGCGGCTCGTTGATCGCCGCTTCGCGGTTCCGTTCTCTTCTCTCCGACGGAAGAAAGCCTCTGGGACCAGGGTACTCTTATGCCTGCTATTAATTCATTTTTTTAAATGAGTAATCTCCTCAAAGCTGTATTTCTTTAGAGCGAACAAGGAGATAATAAGACTAATTAACGAAACATGAAACTTGTAGGTGCTTTTTAAACTACATGTATAATTTTACACTTCACTATCATTTCATCCCGCAAAATCACTACATATCGATAGCTCCTACAAAGGTACCTCAGTAAAGTGTTTCCGAGTTTTCCTTTTACAGAAAATTTAATATTTCCTTGATTCCCGCTGGTCATGCATCGAAACTGCTCTCACAAATTTTAGGGAGTATTATAATCACTTGCTGTCACAATCCGCAGGAGAATCTTTTACTCCTCTCCTCATTTAGGAATCATCGAGAAGCTCTAAATTATTTTGTTGCTTTGCTTCTCGATTGTTTTTCTGGGGCAGACTTAACCGTTTGCAACCTGAAATGTTATTGGTTACCCAAACAATAGCCTACCCCTAAAACAATAAAAACCCTAACCCTAAAACAATGGGATTCTTTATCAGTGAAGTCCAATAGGATACGACCTACAGAACAGTGAAGTCCAACCGGTTTTTCTAAATGTTCTGACTACGGCACAGCGACTGATCTCGCTCTGCTACATGCACTGTGCAGATCTCGCAATATTCCAAGCCATATGTTGTAGTCATTTCAGGGAAACCAAACTAAGATTTCTGTAAAAAGCTGATTCGAAGAGTAGTTAATATTCGTCTTGTTCTCTGGTGGCGATTTAAAGCGAATTCGACGAATTTTAACCACTTAGTTTTCCTGTCGACTACTTTCAGATGACCCGCGGGAGTACTGAGCGGTACGGTGTCGCATCTGATTGGTTTACGGCCTGTCGCGTGCTGAGCCAACTCGAAACAAAAAATAAAAATAAAAAACACTTGTATAGCTTGACTCAGGCGGCCAAAGGCCTGGCCCGAGTAATTAGGGAAGGGGAGCAGAACTTTAAAGGAAACAAGAGGCCATCTGAGCTTTCACTCGGGCCACATGAGATTGAAGATGAAATACACTTTCATTTGAAATCCTCTTAGTAATAAACAAAGGGAAGAATTGTTAGCTGAATTTAGCAGTCTTTAGGAGTGGTCGGTGGCGCGGTGACTTTCATTCTCTGCTCCCCTAGTATATATGTAATTTAATATTTTTGTTTTTCTCGTATGTTGACCTTTTAATTTAAACACTACTTATTCGTTTAACACACTGCATTTGAGCAGGCATATATTCATTGTTTTGAACCCGAGAATTAACCGTACTACCGTACTTCATGGTCCCTTTCTTTAGTAGTGGGTTGTCGGTCAGGTGATTGTAAACTCTCGTCATTTAGCACATAAAATGTATTCTGATGAATAGGGATCGGGTTGTCATGTAAGAAAGATGGCTCTTGAACAAACTGATTCGTTGCTAAAGCTTCAGTAGGTTGGGTAGTCTCGGAACACTGGAGACCTTGGTCTTTCATTGTCTTCTTTTTTGTATTCTTGTTTTTTTTTTTAAAGTTTGAAAGTTGGATCTTCGCTTTATTATATCCGCTTTCAACTCGCCATTTTCAACTTCTAGGTCAATAAAGGTGATGACAGCATCTTGATTTCGGTCTTTATATATTATCTTGCTGCACTAATTTGTCTTCCAAATGACTGAGTTTCGTTTTGATGTGACGAGAGTAAGAATTCATTACGCATATCAGTTAGGTTAGCCTCCATGTTACAAATCAAGGTCATTAAAGCAGCGAGAGAGTTCTTATTGCGGGCTAACAATCCTCGTGAAGAATCAAAAGAATTCCGTCTCTTCCGGTTTGAATTTGACTCATGTGTATGTTGCTTTTGGAATTTCAAGGATATGTTGATCCAAAACTACAGGCTCTTGGGGTTTTTCATTGACTTGTGAACTTGCAGGCTCTGTAATTTGTTTTGTTTTCTTAGTATAACATAAAGTGTTGAACATGTTCATGTTCTCAAGCATGTCGCGCGTGACCTCTGTTTCTTCATTCATTAAGTTCTCTACTTTCATCTGTAATCTGGGAAACTCAATCGTTGCCCATGCCTTGGCACATAACTATTCCGATCCTGTTGTTAAGTAGACGTGGATGATTATAAGTAAAATCCTTCGACAGCTTGTACCGTTTCCGCTAGGTCAATATCCTCGCTGGAACGAAAATATAACTTGATCTCAATACTCTCTGATCCAACTAGTTACGGTAAATTAAAATCTCTGACAGTTTTTCAGAGACTCATAATATTGGTCTTGAAGTGCCTTCACCCAAAATAAGATGTTCTCCTCGGATGTTTTAAATGCAGCACAGCGAGCCGATGGCTTATAGATTCCAATATCTATTTCTTCGAATTTTAGCTTTCCGGATCCTGACCCCTTCACTGGCTTCAGGTCGTCGTACGTGTCGTATATAAAATCACTGGCCATCTGGGTAAAATACGCGGTCCTTCGGCTCCGACAATAGCGCCAGTTGAAATATCCTGAGCCTGTTGGAAGCCTTTCGCACGAGGAAAGTTAAATAAAACATTAAACTGGCTTACATTTGAGAGATGAGACTCCAAATTAGAGAGAAAGTTCCTCGCGGGTTCTCCGCCATCTTGCTTTACTGTATTAAATTATGTAAATAAATTAACCTGGCGATTGTTGCGTGACCAGCACAGTGCAATCTGATTGGTGAGAATTTGACCTTTAACGCATGCGCAGAAATTTTGCTACATGAAACAAAAAAACAAACAAAAAATAACGGCTTGCAGATTTAGACTCGGTGCTGCCACAGGCAGCCCGAGTAACTACAGGAAGACGATTCTCTTCAGGCTTGGTTACAAAGGTGAATAACACCATTCTAGGGAAACATTTTTTTCTTGATTAAATTAGCAACTATACCTCACTACAGACCTTTAAACTGAAATAATTATTTCGACATTTGCAGACAAACACCTTCCAGGCTGTTGTCATCACTGATGGGATTTACTCGTTTGTGATGTATAACTACCCTAGCAACGAGATAAAGTGGTCGGCACCAACGCAAAGGTAATACACATACCTAACTTAGATGAAATATTGATACCAGTCAGCCCATTACGAGGAGCGTGCATCTCCCAGATTAGGTCTGTCCAACAGCAGAACAGATGATGTAGCTCCCGGTTAGCTCAGTGGTTAAGCGCCGGTCTGTTGTGCGGGAGGTCGCGGGTACAAACCCCGGCCGGACAAACACTCAAGGTCTTAAAATAACTGAGTAGAAGGTGCTGCCTTTGTGAAACAATTTCGTTCACGAGCTGCAAATGGTTAGACCTTCACGTCTTCTCGGATAAGGACGTTAAATCGTAGGCTCATCAGTGGATGAAGAGCCACCTCGTGGAAATATGCCACTGATTAATCCGTTATTATTATTATTATTATTATTATTATTATTATTTTTAGCTTTGTGTTTCCAGCGATCGAGAAGAAACAAAGGCCGTCACTTTTAACCCATCAGGATGCACTGAAAAATTGTAATTAACACGGTTCAAACTGCTAAAAATACTAAAGCGCAAGAGAACAAAAGACAATGTAATCGCATACCAGAACTTAGCGACTATAAATAGCCACATCGTCTACTGTGCTGTGGGCGCTACCCATCACATGGGTACGCTCCATGGGCTCCTGTACCAGTTTATATGTTGTCTGATTATAGATGACGTGTCTTCTAGCAGGAGCTTCTAATTATCTGATTTTACTGATCTTTAGACTTTATGCCCAACACCCGTATTATGAATGCGTACTTTGCCTGAAATGAATTACCTCTTAGCTCAAATTATTACTCATTTTCTTATGATACGTTTTTTTAGAAATAACTACCGTCACTTTCAAAATTCTCGCGGTCTTCCTGTGGTAGGATGGAGTGCTGGACGCGATCGTCTCGGCTTTTTCAACGTTCCTCGGTAAGACAAACTATGACAAATATTATTGGCGCTAAATTAAGTGATGCATTCTTAGGTTTCAATGAGTGATATATATACTCTATGCTCTCTTATTTAATTAAAATCTATCTGTATAAATTATATAGAAACAGCTAGACAAAAGTGTACGTTCTAGTACAACTTCTGCAATTTGATTGGCTGGCTGTCGCCTCGTATTTTTAGATGTTTCTGAAGAGGACTTAGAAAATATTTTGAAACATAGCTACAATCTTGGAACACTGTAGGGCTGTTTGCCCTGTCTTAACGTTGCGGCTGGACGAGTTGTAACAAATTTTTGGATTCAACATTGAGGCCGGGGAACGGGGTATTCTAACGAATATTGTCTGTGATTGTAGCTTAATAAAACCCAATATACTGTAGCCGGATAGAAAAACTCCGCTTGCAAAGCTGCTGTTTGCGATCAACATCGATCGAGTTGCATACTGTTTGAATCGCACAAGACTGAATAATAAAGGAAACTACGATTTTGATACAGCTACTTGGGGAAGAAATGAGAAGTTCAAAACCTTCGAATTTACACTTCTGCTAATTCTTCCACCGACGAAACATCTGATTCGCATATTTTCTTGTTCAAATCTCCGAGTAGCTCATACATTGAAACATTTCCTAAACTTTTAGATTAATGTTTTAATTAAACGTACTGAAATATATTAACGTAGTTTTACACCTTAATCAGTTTATTCCAGGTTATGTGAAATTCTTAAATTGCTTTTCAAATAATTAACTGAGAATTTCATCTTTAACAAGGATACAAAATTATTTCAGGTCAGCGACTGTCAATATAGAAAGCATAGACGAGACCGAAGGACAAACGGTAATCCAGGAGACACGAAAATTAAAGACATTCAATCACGGAGTCATTGGAAAATGGTTCTTTCGATTAGAGACATCAACAGGAGCACTTAGGGCAGAACAAGAATGCATCAGGTGGTTTAAAAAGCAGCCTGACCCGAGACCTTTCATGGAGTACTTAGAGCCCTGTCCTTGTACGTTCAGGCAGGCCTGGTGGGACGAGAGGTTTGGGGTCAAGAGTAGGTGGTGGTGGGCTGATGCTAGGACATGCGCCTTGTTAGAGTTTCCTTCTCATGATGGATGGGAACAGAAGTGCTGCTACTCGAACGATTGGAGAAGCTGGGGGGCACTGATCACTGGACATCCAGGGGGAGGCAGTGCACATAGATTTAGTAGCAGACTTAAGTCCTATGACCATGTCCATAATGATGTGAGAGGATTTCGAAAGTGTTGTGTGGAATCTAAGTTATGCCACCTATACTACCAGAGGAGGCCTTCGGATGATTGCAGTCGATATGAACCGCCTGAATGGAGTAAGCATATGATTTGACCAGACAAAATAGATTACGATAGGATTATGCCAAAGTTATCTCAGTGTTATGTTGGTGCTTTGATAATTACCCAGTTGATGTAAAAAATATACACCCTGTTCCAGGTTTAATTTTCTGTATGAATCTCAATATTTAACTTATCCCAAGACCTAGTTCAGTCTCATTACACTATGATAATGATTATGAATAAGATGGATACAGTAAAGCTTGCGCGATACCAGACCGATTGCCATGGGTTTTACACAAAATGATCATCCAAACCTTGTTTGAGCAACATATTAACGCTTTGGAAATATAAGCAGCAAAACAAAAAAATATTCTTGCAAGCGTAAGCAGGGTAATGTTTTTCTGTCGACGTATCAGTAAACACCGTTTGCATTAAACTGATCTAAGTTTCAGTTGAAATTGGGAGTGAAATTCAGTTATACGTGTAATATGATAGAAAATTGAAATAAAAGTAATGATTTTAGTAATGTTGCAAGAAAGAGGGCGATTAAAACTATTGTTTACATAAACTGGTTGTTATTGCTATGTGTATGTGTGTATAAACTGATTGAATATTATTTAACTATTTCTCTTCACAGGTTGGCTATGGGGAGATCCTCATTTTGTTACGTTGGACGGCAAGAACTACACATTTAACGGTTTGGGAGAGTATGTGATGGTTGATGCAATAGACGGATTCTTCCAACTTCAAGCGCGCACTAAACTCGCAAAGGGAGAAGGCACTGCTACAGTATTCTCTGCAGCTGTTGCTAAAGAGAGAAATACGAGCACAGTACAAGTGCACCTGATGGAAAAAGGTGATCATAGTTCCTTGTAGCCTGATATTCAGACGGTACGAGGTCGTCCGCTCACTTCCTCCCCCTCCCCGTCTGATGGACTTCATAGACTTTCATGTTCCTGACGTAATAATTTCAACCAATCAGAGCGAACTTTACACTTTTTGCAAAGTCTGGAATTTAAGGAATGTGCTTGCATATTTTTCTAAATGGCGTTTGGGAAGAACTTGAGCAGTGTGTCGACCGAAGTTGTCAATTTTCAGGATTTCGAAGCTATATCCAGAGCAGAAGAAAGCATTGGAATCATTCATTCATCGAAACGAAGTGTTTGTGAATCTACATGTACGTATGGGCTTTGGTAAATCACTAATCTTCCTCCGTTCACAAATCTCATGCATTCGATCTGAAACATTCTCCTCGGTGTTTGGCTTTTAGAAGACCCAATCTTTCATAGAATATTATAATTTTTCTGTAGGAGTGAACACTCATACTAAGTATGTTATGGAAAAGGTTTCATGGCACTTGGGTGAATATTTTTGTTTTCAGAATTATGAACACACTTCCGTAAGTTCATGTACGGCAATGGCATCTTAACTTTGCACACAAAGTCCGGTTAAAACAATCTCTGATACCCAAAAAACTACACTAGGACAACTTTAGGGTCTCGTGTGACTAATCGGCATACATATCAAGCTTCAAAACGTTTTAAAAATAAAAGTAAAAGCGTGAAAGTTCTAAGATCACAGTCATAAACTTTACGGCATCACTCACAGGAATCGAGGTTGATATTTCTTGTATGCATTCTCATACACTGTCCTGCAAATACTGCACGCAAACTTCTGTTTAAAAGGTTCCTGCTCTCCAAAGAATCACAGCAGCTCAAACAGGATACCATTCTGAGAAATCGACAGAAGTTTGAAGCTGTAGAATGTTTTTCCCAGTGCATGGAAGCTGATAGATCCAACTAGTAAAAGCCACTACTGCACGACTGTTCTACACTTCACGCTTCAATTCTTACGCATGTTCGTATTGGTTTATTGTAAAAACAAAGATTGATGACGTCAGGAACATGAAAGTCTATAAAGTCCATCAGACGGGGAAGGGGAGGAAGTGAGCGGACGACCTCGTACCGTCTGAAAATCAGGCTAAGTTCCTTGCCAATAGAGCAGTTTTCAGTTTAGTGTAGTAAAACCAAAACAAAAGTAATACATAGCCAATCACAGGAGCAAGTGAAAACACAATGAGACAATAGACCAGTTCGCGGTAAATGCCGACATTTTGAAAGGGGTGCAAACATGGCGCGAAATACAGTGTTTGTATGGGAATTGATGCGAATACGATGCCAAATAAAATCCTTAAAATCGAATTTCTGAAATATTATTCAGATACAAACTTAGATACCAGGTAAAAGATTAACATATCGAAATTTGAGGGATGTAGCTGTGCTGAAGCTAGACTTGCTCCAAGTCGAACTCGCTGAGTCACTTGGTAAGCGATTACTGGGTCAAAAATCGAGCGCGAGAATCAAAGCGAGAGGCGAGTTCGACATGTTTCACTTGCAGGAAATTGAATCGGAGGTTTATGTATTGGCGCGAAAATACGTTTCAGGGGCGGAGCTTACATTTCGCGCCTTTGACAAACTCTTTCCGAGTACAATCAAATTGTAAATACCACATCCACGGTTAACTGACTTGACACGTCAACATACAATGCCTGAAGAATTGACGCTTTGTGATTGGGCGAATCTTAGTACGTCATAAGCCACGCCTCCGGTTGAAAAATCAACCGGTAAATTTGGCGCGCTGCAAGTGGGAAAAGTCCCTCGTGCGGGGGGCTAAGAAGGACTTTGAGAAAGTCTATGCTGAAGCGTGCAATCGTGTTTTCAGTTTTCCATACATTGTCTGTAAATTTTCACGCGGAATTCGACTCGTTTTTACAGACAATGTATGGAAACTGAAAACACGATTGCACGCTTCAGCACAGCTACATCCCTCAAATTGCGATATGTTAATCTTTTACCTGGAATCTTAAGTTTGTATCTGAAGAATATTTCAGAAATTGGATTTTACGGATTTTATTTGGCATCGGATTCCCATCGATTCCCATACAAACGCTGTATTTCGCGCCATGTTTGCACCCTTTTCAAAACGTCGGAATTTACCGCGAACTGGTCTATCACGAACTGAAGTTACTCGCGATCGGTTTTACTTGAACCTATCACGAGGAAAAGTAAATGCAATCGTGGATGGCGTGATGATTGATGGTGTGATGGACCAAAACACGTTTGGTTGTAATTTAGCACTTGATTGGCTGATAATCACAAAATAATTTCCACAGCCAATAGGAAAACTTAGCAAACACAAAACCAAAGCAATCACGGATTGCTTTCGACACTAAATCGAAATCCGCTCTATCATATTTTGTAGTGATTAGAGGTTTTCAGTTTTTAGGCGATTTGGTTGAGTTTTACAAAGGAAAACACTACTTCAGTAAAGTGCAAGTATCATGTCAAAAAAATAAAAATATGTATTGCACTATTGTGTTTGTTTCTCACAAAAAGGTATTAATCTTGCAAATTTTGTTACATTTCTGGCGTTTAATCCCTAATTTTGGTTACTGTTCATGGATCCTGTAACATCATAAGATGAATGAACTCCCTCCCCTTGAGAAAACTACTACAATAAAATCCCGTAGGTTTTCATTGTGATCACAAGATGAATAAATTCCACTATTCGCGTAGCGTTTATGCTAAATATAAATTGCTAAATGATTTTGTGGAGATGGTCCTTACGAGGTATATATATGCTACATGTACTTAGATAAGATCCTGATCAGGAACATTTTTCTGTTTTTCGATCAGAAGATATACTTTTTATTAACTAAACCTCATTTAAGATTAATTATAAATGCATCAATCATGTGCAAGACATTTTTTTGACAAATTGAAAGGTTCTCATGGTTCTATAGCTAGTTTCGTGTTCTGATAAAACTGAACTTTCCATCAATATAATATAACATCAGTTAAACTTACATTTTGCAACAACAAACTAAAGTTTGGCAGGTCAATTGGGCAGGGTCATTTGTTTGAATAAGAGGTAGATTTGTCTGTCTTGTTATTGATGATAAACGTTGGCCTAAACAGAGGGCGAGAAAATTGAAAGTTATTGTGAAAAAAAATCTTTCAGTTTAGAGTTCCAAGATTTTGTACAGTGCTACAATTTCGTTTGTGTGAGTGTATATTAAGGAGGCACAAAAACCAAAAAAAAAAACATCACGCGATTTGTGGTTTAGCCGCGTCCTGACTTTGATCAGCACGTAGCCTAGCGCCTATCGGCGCCTATGGTTGTTTCAGGTCCCGTTAGAAATTCAGTTTTTTTTTTATCAGAGGCGGCTCGAAATGGTTTACCTGACCGCGCAGGAATGGTAACGAAACATGGAAACGCGAAAGATTTTGTGGCGCGAAATGTCTTGTTTTTCTTCGGCAACAGTTTCAACAGCGCGCGGTGAAATTTCGTCAATTTTGATAGACAGAACCATAGAACTCGAAATAGTGTGTAGGTGGATTATTAAAGTGCCTATGAAGTGAAAAAATCGACCAGTTTTTATTTTATTTTATCAAATTTGAGTCTTCCCTTAGTCATTGTGTGCAATTAAAAATAAATTTGGATAGGGCGAACATATTTTTTTCGTGTTGAAGTCAGGCATAATTATGAAAATCATGCGACAATTTTTATGCCGTTAAGAATATGTTAATCACATGCGTGACGTCAAGTGGTTTGTACATTTATATTCACAAAAGTATGACCGATGGCAAAGCTTCTTTGAGAAGAAATATGACAGACGGCAATATCCCTCGAGTAAAACATACTTAGAATGAGAAATAGACAAAAAACGCACTGTATTTTTTTTATTTACGAAGGCAAATATAGATGTGCAAACCACTAAACGTCACGCATGTGATTAGCATATCTTTAATGGCATAAAAATTGTCGCTTTTGATAATTATGCCTGACTTCAACATGTAAAAAATAATGTTCGCGCTCTCCAAATTTATTTTTAACAGCACAAAATAACTAAGGGAAGACTAAAATTTAATAAGAACATAAAAACGGGTTCGATGTTTTTAATTTCATAGGCACTTTAAGACATTCTGTAAGAAAATTTCGTTTCCAAGCGCATGAACGATAAATATCTAAAAAATGCACAATTTCTGTCTTACATAATTATTATTTTTCTTCTCCTCAGATTAAAGACAATATTTTAAACTTTTCCGAACAATTTCACCGCGGGGATTTTGAAAAAAAGTTGTTTAAATTAAATTAGTGTGTCTGGTTTCCGAAGCCTATGTGTTGCCATGGATATCCCTCATTATAATAGTTTTGATATGGTAAGATGCTTTAGTTATACCTCTTCCATACTTGGATGCAAAAGCCACAAGTTAAGAGTACCTATCTTTAGGTATTACCTTTTATTTAGCCTCGTTAAGTAAAATGTAATGAGAAACCTAAGATTATGTCAATGCAAAACGACAACTGGCTTCTTAATAAATGAATGGCTGTTCGATTATCTTTACGTAGGGGTTTTCAATGTGCTTATTGATGGCAAGTCGATGTCATACGACAGTCTCTCTAACGACTCCACCAGACTAAACGGCTCTGTGATAGTATCTCGACCACAGAAAAACGCTTTCAAAGTAACCTTTCCATCCGGGATTTCCGTAACAACAACAGAAGTCAAAGGAGCCCTTTCTATTTTGTTAGCGGCACCAAAATTATTCAAGAATCAAACCAGAGGCTTGCTGGGTACCTGGAACGGGAATCCAAATGATGACCTCACAACACCAACAGGCCGTGTACTGCCCTCTGATTCTCCCAGTAAGAAGATTCACTTCGAGTTTGGGCAGCTGTGTGAGTATTATCATTTTTGTATCTTTCAGAAGATGCCAACCTTTACTATTTTCATCGATTGGTATTGTAAATATACAACTCTTCATGACTACTGACTACGGGCAGGTTAGGCATAAATTGAAGCAATAGACTATATGCATGACTGAAGAAATCGCCAGTTTAGTTTATAGCGCTAGGATACAATATTTAACTTCATAGACACGAGTAATCAGTTTCGATGGACGTTACTTTATATTTATATATGATCGTCAGAACCCAGCGTCAGTATTATCGTTATTTATAATTCGTTCACAGGGCAGGTCAACAGCAATACTACCTTGTTCACCTACGAACCTGGTGAGGGTGTTGCCACGTTCTCCAACACGTCGTTCATACCGATGTTCGTCGAGGACATCAAGTTTGCCAACGAGTCCCTCAGGCAGCAGGCGATTGACGCATGTCAGGGAGACATCAATTGTTTGTTCGACTCAGCATCCACCAATGATGTGTCAGTAGGGACCAGTACAAAGGATTTCGGGTCCAAACTAGAGAATGAATCAATTGCACTCAGTAAGTCACCTGCATGATGATATATATAACTAAAGTTTCTTTTATCACATCTACATATATCATCTACACATATATGCTTTCACTCTGGCTTTGAATTGTTTTAGTAAAATATATAATTAAAGTTGTGTGTTCCATTAAATGTATTTGATTCAAATTTTCTCAAACGTTTTTCTAACGAGTTTTGGAGATTTATATACAAAGGAACAAGTGACTGTTAAAAGAATCAGTTATGACACCTGCATCGATTCTTTCGTTATGTTACCTTACCCAGGAATCGCATGCAGAAAGCACGTATATCTACTTTAGAGATTATTTTCCTGCTAAACGTCTTTTAATGATAGGGATTCGTAAAAGAATTCTTGAATATAATCAGGTGATTGAATATCGCTCTCAGGTATGTCTCGTCGCTCGTAATTTTCAACATGAGTATTTAGCCTGGTTTTCACTAGGGACGGAAGCAAAAGCATAAGCTTCGTTCAGAAGCGAAAACCTCGCTTGCATGCTATATTTACATTGCCAAGGGCCTGAGAATGAGCATTCTGATTGGCTAAATTCTTCAGCTTCTGCTTTGACTTACCATTAGTTTTCATTGGAATGGAAGCGACGGAAGCTCGACGGAAACAGAAGCAGAAACGTAAGAAGAAGGAAACCTGCTTCCGTCGAGCTTACGCGTCTGATTCCGTCTCCGTTTCTTGATTTTCACTAGAACGTGAGGCTCATTATGCTTCCGCTTCGGTCGCTAGTGAAAATCAGCCTTTAAGAAATAATTTCGTTTCCTTGGAAAATCTAGAAAACTCGCCGCCTCGAATTCACAACGATTCCTTGGTCATCTACTTGACGGTGAACACCACTGCAAGTGTGACAGTGATGGCTACGGATCCAGACGGTGATACAATGAGATTTGATGTCAGCGGTCTACCAGAAAGCGCGGTTATTTTACGAAATGCCTCCTCCATCACAATTGTTTGGAACGTAACCAAGGAACAGGTAAGGAGTTGTGCTGGAAGACGTTCCCTCAAAATTTTAAATGTCATATTTTAACAGCCGATAATAAAAAGCAATAGAAATAGGATAAGTCAAGTTATGCAAATTATTCACAATAATTCCTTTAATTAAACTTATTTTGTTTGTGTCTAACTAGATAGAGCTCGAATTCATTGTGATGGACACCAAGGAAGCTGTTGCTATTATGAGACCCACTGTTTACGTATGCGCATGTCATAATGACGCCAACTGCTTTACTCCAAGCATCATCACCGCAGGCTCGACCCTGAATGACACCAGGTTCGGCATCATGTCCTGTAAGTGCAGGGGTGGTTACACTGGTAGATTCTGTGAGAGTGACATTGACGCGTGTGAAGTGAACATGAGTCCGTGCTACCCTGGAGTGAAGTGTATCGATTTACCGGCTCCAGCTAATGTGACAGGATTTGAGTGTGGACCATGCCCCTCTGGGTTCACTGGTAATGGGGATAAGTGTTCAGGTAATATCAGTATTTTTACTCTTTAGTGTATCTTGAATTACTCTCACTAATTATCATGAATGAGCACTGCAGTGGGTTCAATAGTATTATTATACGACTGTGACGTAAATTTACCATGTAAGGTCAAATTTGAGGGCCAATATGGAGCCGTAATACCCACTAGACTTTCCATATAGCCCTGTAGAACACCTGTTTGACGGGTATATGATGTTCCTTTGTGCACTTCAAGCAGTGTTTGCTTTTGCAAAGCCAAAATGGAAAATGGCCGACGAGAACTGGACTTTAACTAACTTTTGACGAACGTTTTGGAGGGGAACTTTTCTACGAAGACCTACTCAGTGATAAACGCTGTAGACTCGGTGTCTGAAGATGAAACAAGCCGCGAAAACAATAACAGACCAAACCAAACATCAAACAAAAATAACGCTGAAGTTGACGATGGATACATTTCTAAATTTATAGACCACAACAGAAACGAAAACACGGTAAAAAAAAAACGAGAACTTACTTGAACCGGTATTTTTTACAGGTGGCCTAAAACTATCAACGAGACAAAAACTATTGACAATACTTCACCGACCGCGCTCAACAACGTACATGTACCTACTTGCACACTTTGTTTTTAAAATACGTAAACGAAACTGCGACGAATTTGAACCAGACACACTTACCGGTATTTTACGCTGTTTTGACCGCTTTCTACAAGAACAGTACAGTATGACTAACTAACAAACAGTTCTTCAAGGCCAGGGAAGCTTTGGAGTGAGCAAGCGAAAACAACTCCGCCGTTTTGGTAAAGGCCAGAAGCCAAACAAAGCTATGCGAAATGAAACAGTTGGGACACCTATGGGGAACGAAACAGTTGGGACACATATGGGAAACGAAACAGTTGGGAGACCATTCACTGCAATCGCTTTTGCGAACAGTTTGGTTCCATAACACCATCCACTTTGGCTGGAGAGCTCTAGACGAGCATCGCCGTCTAAGACTTGGCGATTTTCGAGTTAAAAAGGAAGATGGCTCTGGAGGACAAGACTTCGACGAGTGGCCATGGATTAGTAAGCGGGGATCCAAAACTCGCACCAGCGAGTAGGAATTTGTTCCTGGAAGAGCCTTTTAACCCAAAATGTAAGCGAGCGGAGGCCCATGCTGTCCATTTCAAATTTTCAAGAGCTACTTGTCCCGAAGACCTGTGGAAATGGGAAATCCAGATGATCCGGCCCTTTTATGTGGCTTGCATTCAGACTCCTGTTAGCTAAGCAGATATGGTTCAAGAAACAACCGCTCGGAAAGAATTCACTCGGTTCTTTCATGAAGAATATGTGCAAGGCTTATGGAGTTACCAGGCGCCATACAAACCACTCTGTCAGTTCTACTTTGAGACATGAAAAAACTGAGCCCCAAAACATCATCGGGCCAGAGAAATCACTGGACAGTTACATAACTCCGAAGCTTCGGATGAACAGCAGAAGGATATGTCGTTGAAACTCAGCAAGCACGTGCAGGGGAAAAGATCGTCTGCCTCCGATGTAAATGTATGAAAACAACCACTTTCAACTGTATCCTGTAACCAAAGGCAAAGATCGCCACAACATGGATCTGCAGGCATATTTTCCTGTATAGTGTTCAATAGCTGCTCATTCACTTTTGGAAGCGAAGTCTTCGCCGAAGCAATGTTTTTGCAGCAAACCAGCGAACCACTTCAAGCGAGTTCTAAAGAGTCTATGTCATAATAGAAAGTTTAAGGTGTCGACCCACTAAGAGGCCGAAAACCCCTGGTTACCGAGAGGTACCATCCTCTCGAGGGGGTATGAATCCCCTGGGCAACTAAGAGGCCCTAAATCCTCGCTAGGGTGTCTTAATCCCCTATACATATTGCTAACCAACTTTCTGGATACATTTGGAAGTTCTATACGAAGACCCTTGAAACTACTTAAATGAGATTATTTCATTAAGTTGAAAATTAGAATGTTCCTCCACGTTGGCTGGCCACCTGTGGCGCACCGATTGATGAATGGACTGGAGCTTCGATAAGTTGGCGGTTCATGGGCTGCTGCCAAGGTATCCATGGGGGTGTTCTTGATAGGACAGGTTCTCCAGGAATGACCGGATTTTCTGCAGTAGAAACACACGCGGGGAAGAGAAGAATTAAATTAACACTTGCAGAACTTGAATTAACCTTTGCCAAATTATTAGCATTCACATTCCTAGCAGAATTGATGCGGCAAGTATATTTGCCTAATGAAGCATTTATCGCTGTATATGATTTGTTTATCTAGGTTACAGTATGCAGATATGTTGCCCAGCATCGGAACGGCTTCATAATTTACCTTTATGCCTTGTTGTCTAGATTTAGCAAAACAATTCTGGAATAATAATTGTTCTCGTTGGACCTTGGTTGGTCTGCAAGCTTCAATTTGAGAAAATAAGTTGTTTTACTAACTCATACAATAGACTTTGCACCATAAATAAAAAATAATAATAATGATGTCTTTATTTCTCAACCGGTAAAATACATACCGAGTTACAGTAAAATATATGTTCACCTTCCCCGATTGGGCACACTAAGGCAAAATCTTGGTCAATTGATTGATGGTCCGATAAATTTTACCTAGTATCACGTTGAAGGTCGTGACGTTTCTTTGGAAATTTCATATAAAACGAGCCATTAGTAGGTTTACGGTGGTTTCAATACGCAGTGAAGAACGTTTTTTTTTTCTTTGAAGTTTCATTAGCCTGACTAAAACTTGTTGCTGAAAAATTGGTCTTTTTCGGGTTCGAACATATGACCTCACGCGTGGAAGACTGAAACTGGTCAGTGTATGACCGGTTTGAGCTATTTTTAGAACATGTTTCCCGGGTAACTGCCTTCTGACTCTGCTGCGATCGTGCATATGCTTGCCGTAATTATCGAGATTAAGAATGATCTATTGTTCTTTGAGGTTATTTTACTAACGCTGCATTGTCCTGACTATGGTTTGATTGGATTCTCAAAGTGTGGGCACGTGAGCTCCCGTGAGATCTGTTCTAAATATAGCTCAATCCGTCATACGCTGACTCACAGACCTAGCATGGGAGATGGACGCTCCTGGTAATGGGCTCCTGCCGCTACACTAACCGGCCGTCGCGTTACAACTCCGCCAAAATATTTACTAATCGGGAGCTTAAATATTCGGATTCTTTTCGGAATACTTCGTTTGACTATATTTACGAATAATCTCAAAGCTAAATTTCAGTCAAACTTTTATTCGCCTGATATTGGAACCGACCGGATATCGGGAAACACGCTGTACGGCGGAAAGCTTCCTGCTTAAGACTTCCTTGCTTTAAAACACAACTTGGAAAGAAAAGAAAAAAAAATCGGAGGTCAAGACCTGTCCAGAGGAAGGGGAACTTCGGCAAGACCGAGAAGATGCCCTCCAGTCCGTTCTCAAGAAAATAAAGACGGCAGAGAAATCCAAATACCTACGACTTCACAAGGAAAGAAAACCCTGGAAAACGAGACGAACTTTAAACTCCAGGAGGGGTTGAGAACTTTGGATATTGACGCTTTCCACACCTTAGAAAGAAAGAAACCTAGCAAGAGGTTATGACATGTCTAGAGGAAGGGTATTATATTTGAGAGAAAGAAATTAAGTTAGCAGACCGACACCGGGTTTGATTTTTAGTGTAGTACAATACGTCCTTTGAATTCCCACCAGGCATATTTGGAAATATCTGCAGTCTTTTCTACGGAAGCCGAGAAGGGTCATTTCCCTACCACGTTGTTGCGAGGCGACAACGTGGTACCGCGTTGTGTAGCGACGACAATGCGGTACCGCGTTGTGACGCTCACAACGTGGAAACGACAAAGTGGTACTGTGTTGTGAAGCGACAACGCGGTACCGCGTTGTGACGCTCACAACGTGGAAACGACAACGTTGTACCGTGTTGTGACGCTTCACAACGTGGAAACGACAACGTGGTACCGTGTCGTGAAGCGACAACGCGGTACTGCGTTGTGAAGCGACAACGTGAAGGCGACAATTCAGCAAGACTTCCGACATCGAATTGAGCCAAACTGGACTGAGATAACTGAACCGAGTGCACAGAATTGAGTAATTGAACCAAGTAAACTGAACTGAGTGTATGACAAGAAGAAATAGAACTGGAAACCGAACCGAATCGCCTAATGGAGCAGCCGTATGGACACAAAGAAATGGAGAAAACTGAACTGAGTAAATCGAAACCGAACTGAATATAGCTTACGGACATGAATCGAATATACAGAACTGAGTAAACTGCTCTTTCCCATTGTTTCCAGTTCATCTTATTGCTTTTCCAGCGAGAATTGCCTTTCCAATGAAAGTCACCCTTTGTTGATGTTCCCACAGGGGTCCGGTCAATTTTATAATTTCCTCCCAAGAGTTCAGTTTTCGCTCGTTTTTCTTGTTCTGTTTTAGTCTTGTTTCATACTTACTGAAATTAGGTGATTTCAAATTAAACAACAATCTTGTCATTATACCAAATTTAGATTTCAAATCAATATGTAAGATGCATGGTTACCCGAAAAATAAAACAAATATATAAAGATAGATGGAATGAAGAGAGAGAGGAAATAATCCATGGTCATAAAAACTCGAAATTGGAACTACATGCAGAAGTCAAAAGTGATTACTTTTTTGAGAGTTATCTGAATAAAATACATGATTTTGAAACCCGTAGAGCTGTGACTAAATTGAGATTATCGGCTCATCATTGGGTCAGGGTTTCGATATCTCTGTATCCTAAATTTCTGGGAGTATAGCTCCCTGGGAAACAGGCCCATGCCGCACGTCAGGTGTAAGCTGCCATAAGAAATACAATATTTATTTTAGTTCTTTTATAAATGAGGAGCCGAAAAACAAGACAACCTTGTTTAAACTACTCACCATCTCATTGATTACTCAACCTCGAGTCCAACTTCAATGACAAAATTTAATTGTCCGAGTCCGAGCGCATTCGCCTTTTCAAAACAACTGAAACGTCACATACTGTCAGAACAACACTCATAATTTCTATATATCATTATTATCTCTCTAATTCTCTAAAATTAACTCTTAAACTCCTTTTTTTCCTCTACCTGTTATAAACACTTAACTAAATATGGCTGGGGGCTAACTAGAAAACCCATTGTATAAAAAAATATTTTTGCAAAAATAAATTGAATTGAATTGAACATCGAAGGCTTCGGAAAACATCAGTTTTCTGGTTGCTGGAGAACTTTGCTCATACTCAGCTTAATCAGTCAGACTGAGCTTGATATTCAGTAAAGCAACAGAAGCAATCAGGAATTAAGGCTGAGATGCCTCAGTCTGAACACACTGGCAAATCCAAAGGCGCCCGTTCTATTGACCCTTTTTATATATGGTGTATATATTTAGGTTTATTTACAGACACTGGTCGATACAGTTGGGTAGCTGATATAAAAATCAACCGTGAGTTGAGTGTAGTTATAATTAAACTGAATAAGTGTCTAAAACAGTTAATGTATAGTGGCCAGTGTGTGAGGAGTAAAAGCAGGCCTCCACCAGCTGTAAGCTGTAATACTCAGCCTGCTATAACAAATACAACATTTAATTATTTATTTTATTTATATATCGATAAAGGACCCACTTTATAGGACCCTCTTTCTAGTCAAACTGTAACATGTACAGTTTGACTATAAAAAGGTCAAAAGCCACAATTATAATATTTCTATAAACAAGGACATTATGATCAGACTTCAGTCACAAATTGCTGTTATGGAACCTAAATTGTATATATAGCCGTGTCCATTTGTTTAAAAACACTAATACTATCCACGGAAGCCTCTAGCCGGAGATCGGAGCCGAAACCAAAGAATCTCAATAATCGAAGTATAAATAATAAGACAACTTCGGTCATAAAACATATAATTTTAAGCTTTGATATTTTTCGCTCGCTCAGCTCTAGATTTTCCTTCCTCGAATGCTTATGAGAATGTACTTTCGCTTTATAAAATGCCTTATTTATGGTAGTCTCCTTCGCCGTGCTCATGGAAGTGGATCACCTTTGCCGATACGTACGAGGAACCTCTGTTGAATATTAACGACCGCAACCAGTCACGTGGTGGTGAGGTAAGACATATGATGTGTCCTGTATCACCATAAATACCATGGTAGAGATACAGAAGTTTGATATGTTTCTTAAGTGCCCTCGTGGAACCTGCCTCGTATCAAGAGAGCTTGGGAAGGATCATTGAGGCGCGCAAGGGAGCATGGGATTTCACAACAGGGTACCACGTTGTCGCTTCACAACACGGTACCACGTTGTCATTTCCACGTTGTCGCTTCACAACACGGTACCGCGTTGTCGCTTCCACGTTGTGAAGTGTCACAACACGGTACCGCGTTGTCATTTCCAAGTTGTCACTTCACAACACGGTACCACGTTGTCGTTTCCACGTTGTCGCTTCACAACACGGTACCGCGTTGTCATTTCCACGTTGTGAGCGTCACAACGCGGTACCACGTTGTCATTTCCACGTTGTCGCCTCGCAACAACGTGGTAGGGAAATGACCCTTCTCGGCTTCCGTACTTTTCTTTCTGTTCGCTTGTTTCTATCCTCTTGCCATCCTTTAGACCGGACCTCCGGCCACGGATAGAAGGCATGTTGATTCTGACCGTAATAGGAGTGTATAAGCTGGAATTTCCAAGGAGTTCGATAATTTGTTTTTTTTCTCGATAATTTTTGTACGAGTCAAGCCTGTGCTAGCACAGCGATGGAATGACACGGTGCTGAGCACAAGCGCAGCGCAGAGAGATCCGGAGACAGGCCATATGGCACGTGAAAGCTTGAATGCGATTGGTTTAGCTGTACGTAACACCATGCAGGATACATGGGATCAGGAAATGACCTTTGGACACAACAATGTTATGTCTTGATAACATGACATATAGTAGGCTTATCTGATTATCCCATTAACTTTAATTGATAATTATTATAAGTTTGCTTAAAATATCAGCACGTAATACTTGGAAAAAACATCTAATAAGTGGTATGTATTGACCTTATTCATAAAGGCATCAAAGCGAGGCTAATAAGTGGTATGTTGGTCAGTTGTCCCAGTTTGTCACAGGAAGAGAAAAATCTACAGTCGATGGCGAAAAATGACGATAATCGCCTTATGACGCAAAAGAACACAACAATGCGGTACGACAGAAACTAAGACATTTCTGATCGACTCCAATTTTGCAATCTTTGGAACAACTGGCCTCGCTATGATGCCATTGTTACCAGACTTCTCAGTCCCGCGTGGGCATGAGATATGAATAAGGTGAATAATAGTAATAATAGTAATATTGTAAAGTTTACTTAGTACTAAAGCATTGTCACATTAACCAATCTGATGACGCTTCCTATAATTTAATATCACGCTAGACATTGATGAGTGTGACGGATCCAAACAGAGGTGCTCTCAAATTTGTGCCAACACTCCTGGGTCGTATACGTGTGATTGTAACCGTGGTTACAAGCTGAATATTGACGGCAAGACGTGTGATGGTGAGTCATCTTATAGTTAGTAACGGATACTATGTTTTCTGATATTGCATATCAACTATTCAATTTATGTAGAATGAATATTAATGATATATAATTTTGCCTTATTGCTGGTTTGCAATCAGTCCCCAGATATTCAGATAACAAAGACGTGCAGCCATGTTGGTTGAATCAAACAAAGAATCGAAATATGTTGGTTTCATGGTTGATTGAACGAGGAATCTTTTGTTAGCGTCAACCAAGATGGCGGCGATAACGTCACGTGAAAACGAGCAATAGGTACTTTAAGGGTTTTCAACGATTTTCAACGGTTTTCAAATTAAATTCGTCCCCTTCTGAAAATTAATCAACTTCCTAGAAAGCATTCCATGCATGAATACAGAGATTCGGCTTTTATAAAATCAACAGCGACAATGCCAACGATATATTTAAATTCAGTGTATTAAAGACATATCTTATGCTTCTTTATAGATATCAACGAGTGTCTGCCTGCTAGCGATTGTATGCAGAAATGTGAGAACACTGATGGTAGCTACACATGCAACTGCAACGAGTACTTCAAAGTTGACCCAGCGAATCTAAAGAATTGCATTCGTAAGAGTTACATGAATTTGTGTTTATAAAATAGATTCAATACATGCTCTGATTGGCTGTGTTTGCACGAGGCGATGTAGACAGGGGCAGGAGCGACATTGAGATCATATTAACTTTTCTTAGTTCTATTTCATAAAATAAACGAAAAATAGTTTCTTTGTTCACGTTATGTTAACACTCGTGTTCCCACAGCTCTTTCGTGTTTACATATTAGTAACGATTTTTTATTTATTAATATTATAAAAAAAACTCGACTTACTGCTTCTTCGCGACTCTTTTATGAATATTCTTTTTTCAATTATCAGCTTCTGACTCGAAAATAAAAAAAGTCAAATGAGCAGAATTGTCCTAATGAAGTTGACAGTTTTTTTCTCTCTCAGCCGAATCACCTTGTAAGCAAGGTAACCATGGATGCCAGCACATTTGCTATGTGTCCGGTGGTAATCAGAAATGCACATGTCATTCGGGTTATGAACTACAGGATGATGAGAAATCATGCTCAGGTTGGTGGTGATGGCCAGTTGGTATTATATACGTTTTGTAACTATACTGTAAGAACATTTTCCTGATAACATTCGTATTACCAATACGAGGATACGAGCGGGATATATTTTAGTTAACCACTTCCTTAATCCTTTGGCAAACGGTATATGCTCCATATTTACCTCTCTAACTTTCATTATCTTGTAAAACTGATTAAATTTTGAATAGCAAAATTTACGCAATTTTATGACTAATGTTCTTTTTTTGGATTTTCAGATGTCGATGAATGTAAAACTGGGAGAAACCGCTGCAATCAAAAGTGCAACAATACGGTTGGTGGTTACTACTGCTCATGCGTAGATGGTTTCAGGTTGGACAACGACAATGTGACCTGTGTTGGTACGTTTTTTTAAAGCAAAAACAGAAAGTATCTGTTTGACTAGCAAGTTGCAAGCAAAATATCCAAATCAGTAGGAATAATATAAACATATAAAAATCATTGCACACAGAAGAGGACATTTGGTATTGGTCATCGCTTTGAAGTAAATGCGATTATTTTAGAGAGATAACAACAACGCATTACAAGTTTATAATATGGCTTATCTGTTGATACCTGAACTATACGAAGGAGAATTCTCTGCTTTCGTTTTGACTGCTCCAAAATCTCTCCTACTGCAGCTCCCGCCATTACAAAGGTCACACAAAAAAATAGGATGAAATGGAATTTTAACAGCTATTTGTAGCACTCTAAACTCGAGAAACCTCGATGTTCTATATATCAAAACACTGGAAATTTATTCTCCTATCTGCATTCGGCAGTAGAACGTCAGTTCAGATATGCGTATTCAAGTTAAATCCAGTTTTCCTCTGCTTGGTCGTCCATAAACGAGTAACGCCTTCTAAAAATTCACTTTACTCGTGGAAACAAATTCAAATTTGTTCAGTCGAAATCTTAATATAATAACTCTAAGCGGTTAATACTAGTTGCAGATTAGATGTTACTTAACTTTGATTTAGAGGTAGACATTTTACATAAATCATTTTATTTGTTTTAGAAGGCAAAATATCTCCCGGATTTCGATATGTAGGCTTTTGTACGCAATGACTTTGATATGATTATCAAGTTTTTGCAGTTTCTAAACCGGCCTGCGAACAACACTATACTTTTCCCTAGTGTACCCGTACCTCCATTATTGCGTTACAACGTATCCATCAAACTTACACCGTATTATTTTGTTCTAAAAACGTGTAATTAGAATTATAGATAAGGAAGCATTTGATGTCCATACTGACTCAATATTCAAACAACAAAGGATTTTGAAATTGAGATATTTATTTACTCAATTTTGGGAAAATGTATGTATCCGTATCAAAACAATTTACTTCCTCGAGGTTTTGACAACTTATTGTTGAGGAACGATCAAATTTACAGTTACAATACCCGAAGTTCTCATTTAATTCATGTTCCTTTGTGTAGAACAAATATAAGACAGTTCTCTGTTAGTTTCCAAGGTCCTAAATTTTAATTTACAACACTTTGAGTTCAAATATACATGTACGTAACGCAATGTCTTTTTCTTCTTTCCAATTCAAACTTCTATCTATCTTCTAAACTTCTAATTTAAACTTCTAAACTATCTTCTCTCCCGCAATTAATTAATTAATTGTCGTCATCGCCAGCTTTATCGGACATTGAGCCCGCAGTTCGCCAGCAGATTTCTCCAAAAGTAAAATCAAAATGGCGGATAACATTATTACAACCTCGTTCCTAGGGGGTCTTTACGCGCCTAATCAAAGATGGCGTCGAAAGTACCCCTGGTACAGGCTGGTCATGTGACCCAAAAATATGCCCAATATGTGGGCACATTTTGAGGAGCATCCGCCATCTTGGATTCATCATCGCTGAAGAACGGTTAGCGGTTGAAGTGTGATCCCAATGAATTCCAACCGTACATTATTCTACTTGTACCCAGTTGCGAAGTGAGTATAATAAAAGGCAAAAACGCTAAGTTCGGATGAATTTGTAGTTGTTTTCAACGAATTTTGAACGCACAATGCGAAAGACGACATCACCAGTTTATTTTTCAAATCAAAAATGCACGCGCTATTTGAAATTCTCCAATCAGCGCGCGCGAAACGTCTAGCCAATCAGTGGCCGAATCCAACCAGCCTGTACCAGGGGTACTTTCGACGCCATCTTTGATTAGGCGCGTAAAGACCCCTGGGAACGAGGTTGACATTATACTAAAATGACTGAGTATTGAAAAAACAAGACCGAACAGCGCCAAACCTACCGATATATTTTTAATTTGCCAAAATCGGAACGCATTCTATTTATCATTGTCATAATTTCTGTTGAAAATATAAATTAAAAGAGCTGAACGGCTTACCTTTCGTTTTGATGTATCACATACTGTGCCATCGAAGCCCATCTCCCCTTTACTACGCAACAGAAAACTCACAAATGTCGAATTTTAAGATTCACTGCCGAGAATCTGTTACTGCTACATAATTTGCCAAAATGGAAGGATGAATTAGAGTTAGAGTTGCTTTACCAGCTGCTCACAATATCTTTCCCACGAAGCTGGAAGATATGCCTTTCATTTTGGCCTGTAAAAACTCCTCCGTTTCAATTTTCAAGACATCCCTGCCATTTCAGGATCGGAGGTATTCATAATCCTTGAAAAGTTTTTAAAAGCAGCGTTAGGCAGTTTCCCCATATGTATGTACATGTGGAAATTATTACCATTAAATACGTTACTTACATATCATGTTTTTCTCCTTTCTATGTTTCGCTCAACCTCATAAAACCGTTCTCGTTTCCTGCTTGGAGCATCATCGTATAAAATCAACGAAGAAACTGAATTTAGTTGGCAGTAATCTAACCATCTGACACTCGCTTTGCGGACGCCATGTTTGTTTCTATCATTTCAGAGAACACCACTCGCGTTTTGCAGGCTCAGTATCAAGATGGCGGCCGCCCGCGGCCATGATCGAGATTTCTGGCGACGATTATCCTTCATGTGCTGCACTGTAATGCATTTGTTTTGCTAGCGTGGTGCTCTTGTCGCCTCAATCAATTCATTAACCAATATTAATTGTAACGAGGTGGGCAAAAACCTCACAAGGTTTACTCAGCGCGATATATTTTTTACCTCTGCTGCACAACTCTTAGGTAATATCTGGTCAAACAGGAGCGACAAAAAGAAAATGTTGTATATTTCGAATGGTATTAAGGACAAAAACTATAATTTAAATTCTAAATTATTTGAGTTAGTTCAAAATTATATCTTAAATACCAATCGATTTTCCATCGCTACAGTCTGACTTGTATATATATGTTTCTCTTTTTGTTTTCTAAACTTAATGTTATGCACTTATTTTAATTAATTTAAATTGTAATTTTATGTTTCCTTTTGTGTGTCTGAAACTGCCCTGTTAGATTTTTACGTTGTATATCAGCTTTGCTGTAGTCTTCGGACTTTTCATTCGTTATTGTTTATATTTTTGGCTGCATAGGTCCTCACTTCGGATCCAACGTATTTTAACAGGATTTTTGTCCACGGTATTTTGCTTATGAGTTTTCTTATACTTGTTGTATTTTTTTCTGTATGAGCTCTCTCGATAAGCCTTTAGCTTTTGGAGCAAATGCAGAGAGCAAATATGTTTAAAAAAAAAAAAAAAAAAAAGGTTTACCCCGGTTTTGGGCTACCACGCCACTTATTTTATTCTTTATAAGTTTACTATTTATATTGGTGGCAAATAAATTAAACTGAAACTGACTAAGAAGGCAATACATAGATTTGACAAAGAGAGTTCGAGTTGGAAAGCTAATAATTGCAACATTAAGTAAACATACATTTCTCAGTCTCTGTTAATCTTTTTTTTCCCCGGGAACAGCAAGTAAAAGTTATACAGGCCATAAAGTAGAATAATAATATTTTCATATCACTTTTAAGATTTCACATACTTTATACTTCAACAGATATAGATGAGTGCATGAAGTGGACATTCAACTGTTCGTCAGCCTCACTTCGATGTCAGAACACTATTGGTTCATACAAGTGCAAGTGTGAACAAGGTCTCTACTGGATTGATAGTAGATGCAGGGGTAAGGTTTGGTTCATTGCAAATGCCGTATTTCGTATTTGACTGCATTTTTCGTTCGTGAGTTGCTTTCTTTCTTAAAGATGTTTTGAACGCTAAAAAGCCTTGCCTATCGTCATATTAAAATCGAAGAACAAAAGGATGAGATCAACAAAGATATTTGGTCAATTTATGGTCTGCCATCTCTTACTAATGAACCTGACATTAATTTGCTTTTGTACTGATAAAACGTTCCTTACATATAATTTGTTTCATTGTCATCGATCACTAAATTTGAACAAATTCTCATAGGTCTGGAGAAAGGAGAGAAACCACCTCCACCACAACCACCTCCTCCACCACGAACACCTTCGACACAGGATCTCAGGAACTCCGTGAACGTCACGATAATGGATCTGAACATCTCACAAGTGAGCACCCTTTCGATTTGGGCTTCTTATAATTAACAAATAGATTCCATTCTGCCGTGTGTCAGATGACGTCATGCACAGATGACGCCAAAACGTGAAGAGAACATCACTTACGTCACTCCACTGCGTCTCGTGGCGCACGTCTTTGTTCTCTTTGTTCTCTTCACGTTGTGACGTCATTTGTGTATCAATAAGAGGACAGACACACGGCAGAATGGAATCTATTTGTTTTATATAATAATCGCAAACTAAAATCTATATATATATCCAATCGAAACGAGTTGAGAAATTGGTTGCGCGCGCTCATAACGCCATCCATGTGTCCTCTAATAACACACGGCTCTTGACCAATCAGAGCGTGCGTTAAGGACTGCATGTGTGATTAGTATATAACAAATATTCATTAATGTCCGTAAAATATTTAATAAGCAATATGTATTTTAGCTTTCTTGCTTTCTCTCTCTGTTTATAATTTCACAGTGGAATAAGCCAATGGATTCAAAATTCAAGAAAGCAGTTGCAGGTGTTGTGACGTCATTTTGTGCACGTGACAACGGATGTGTCTCTCCGTCTAGACGAAAGAGGTAGGTCGTGAGAAAATTAGATGGCTTTTCATGTGACGTCTTTGCAACCATGTTGGTTGGTGTTTACAAGAAATACCTCTTTGGCCTCTTTTGTTAGACCAGCCGCAAATGCAATGACCACCACGTTTTTGTCGTTTGAATTTCTGGGACTCGAGATTCAATGGAAACTTGAAGCCCCTATGAAGACTGAGATTCCATGAAGACTCTATGAAATTCCACTTGCATTCTGAGGCAAAACGTTTTGTGGTAATAATGTTCAATAAAAATGTTGAAGGGCTAGATACATTTACCTCATCACAAATCGTTAATTTCGATCGAAAAAAACGTTTGTAAGGATCCGCCTATGTATTTCCATCGTCTAAGCGCCTTTCTTGTTGAGTACTACGTCCAGTTGAGGCCTAACTTCATTACTAAGCCTTTCATTGAATGAGCCGAATTACACGCCGCAGCATCAGATTTTTGTCGAGCTTTTATTAGAGCTTCATTGCAACATAATAATTATTAGAGCGCTGTCGTTAGAGAGTGTGATTCAAGCAACGCAATATTATGTTCTACACCTGTTTTAACTGAAAGATACGTGTCAGGGATAGCGTTCATAGGACGAAGGACAACGGAACATACAACATATTAAAGAATGCCAATCAGGATTAATGCTTTGCGAGCTTGAACAATAGAAATCGGTATTCAAATATCACACCGTAGTGTGACTAGTTTGTCCGTTCTTGATAGCTAATAGTAATAACCACAATTCATTTCGGACTGGGAATGTCCTATATACTAATGAATACCTTTACCTTTTTATATCCTTTGTCCTTTTTCCTTTGTACGCTCTCCGTGGCAACCTCAAACAGGTGTATACATGCTATTTAGGAATCACCAGACAAAAATATAGCAGTGTGAATCGAGGGTCAAACGTTACCAAACTGATTTCATATCATAGCTACATATGCTTTTATATAATTATGACAATTTAAAAAAATAAAAAAAACCTGCTCACCGGCAGAATATTCCATTAAAGCTTTTGTGCTTTCACTGATCCTCTTTTCTTACAGACGTTCAGCTGACTACATCACTTTTACCGAGGACCAGATTCACTTGCTCCCAGGCTTTCCCATTCAGCTCCATACTGCTGGTAACATGTTCGCTGTCGTAGCATTTTACGTGAAGTTTCCCCCAGGAGTAGCAATAGGAAGAGTGGAAACCATCAACAAGTTTGTTGTCATTAGGATTGTGAATGAATCAATTGCAATCATCAGTAAAGCCATCAACAGGACCATCATTTCTATATCCATGTACGTGGTACACCAGCCTTCCACTACAACTCAGATACCTACCACAGTAGGTTCCGTCCTACTGAAGTCCAGTACATTGTATATCATCATCGGTGTCTCAGTGGCAGGACTCATACTCATTGTTGGCGTTGCTGTTTTGATTCGAAGGTAGGTGTATTAGACACGAATTACTTCATTCTTTCATTTCTTTATCTCACGCTGTTACGCTATAAAATGGCATCAAGTAATCTTAGCTGTTAAATACTTTATGACGTGTGTGTTGCAGGAAAATCAAGCGAGGCGATGTAGCAATACAATACGTGAAGGACGACGCACGACAAGAGGTGGAAATGCGGCAGAGAAACGATACATCGGATCAAGAGCACCATAGCAACGCTGTTCATATCGATAATCCAGCATATGATATGAACTTCTAGAAATTTACACGCGTTGTTTTGCATGAGATAAGGAAAATGCCATGCCCATCGAGTTATTGTAAACTGGTATTAGTTATAACAAAGTAAACAATAACACATGCGTGACCAGAAGGAGAGATCCATGAGTAGATTATAGCAAAGGGCCCAAACTTATTCTGCCTAAAAAGAAAGTTGATAGTTTTAAAAAAGTGCTTTTCATGGATCCTTTGTAATGGATTACATTGTTTAAATATTAAGGTAGTTTGTATTTTGCAGCATTTCACTGTTTTGTCAGTTGGCGGTTAAAATTTTGTTTTCATGATGCCAGACGCGTCATAAACGTGCATTACATGACTTCATATGGATGATAACTATTTAATCGCACTCCAATTTTGTTATATAAAACTGAGTTATGTGAGAGCACTGTTTACTAGACATATAATCGATTACTCTGGAACAAAAATCCCCAAGTAATGATCTCATTTATATACCAACTTTACTTCCTTGTTATATCCCCTCCTATATTCATTTGGTCCTATCTATCAAACTGTCCATGCAGGTACTGAAGCCTTTCAAATAATCGGGAACCTTTTATATCGCTGTCACATTAATTGTTTTATGAACTGTAATTCGAATAAAATCCAGATGCCCTCCAGGTGCGACACAGCATTAATTTTAACGTTGCTAATGGTTTGTGACGCGAATGCAAGCAAGGGGTCTTGAGGTATATTTAGGATCTGTTCGCACTAGCCTAGCGAATTTTGTTTGGCTCTGCAAAGATTTCTTACAATTTGTGTGTCTACCAAATCATTCTACTGTTTGGTAAACTATTCGTCAAACAAACGTCAATCAAAATGGGGTTTCTACGTGCAGAGTTGGATATCAAATTCGAATTGCTTGAATAATAGGTGACAATAGCCCTCTTTACTAGCCTCCTCCGCAGGCATCTCTAATTTTTGAGGAAATCAGATTATGGGCTCCCTGCGCCATATTGGAATAGTAACAGTACAGCACGGGAACGAGGGTGACGTTGAATACGACAAGTTCAAACAGCTGTTTTAGTAGTGCTTAAGGTTACCGTATACCTTCGCGGGTGTCTCTCGCAAATAAAATCGCACGCGCATCATTTTAAAGGAAAATATAGAAACCTATATATCACTGGAAAGATTATATAATGTAGAATGCGCTGAAATGTTTTTTTTTTGCACAAATATTACATTTTCAGTAAATGCTAAGGCAACAAACGCAAAAAAGACGAGTCTCACAGAAGTGAATTTATGTCCCTCCGCGTTCGTGCCTACGGACGATTCGGCTGCATAATGTCAATCAGCACATGATGGCCTGTCAAAATGTGTGAGCGTTTTTTAATATTTTACTTTGTTCAAATGCAATTCATCTTCAAAGTTTCAATCGAAATAGTTTCTGTGTGTCATCACGGCAAGTACTCTTATAAGAAAAATAATTAAAATATCGCTAAACGCTCACACACTGAGCAGCTTTGCGTCGGAGTCGTAGCAGTACTAATAGAACTCGAAGTGGGAGTCGTCAAACATGAAGGCTGTTCGAACCACGAGCCTTTGTCGCTTTCCGCGAGCATTACTTTCTTCTCCGTATTGAAACTTTGCTCCTTCTCGAGCTCATTCTCTTGAATCTTCTTGGGGGCCGCCTGTCTTCCTTTTTTACCTTTTATCCAAGGATAATTCTTTTCTCTTCTGGACATATCCACTTTCCTTCAAATTACGTTTTTGTCTAATATCTTGCAAACTTTTGCATGTTTAAAAAAAAATGTTTCGGAAAGATGAAGATCAAAACAGGCCGCGAAGGTATACGGTAACCTTAAGTTGGAAAATAGTTCTTCCATCGTGTTTTTCTTTCAGAATGATAATAACACAAAGACAAGGAAATCACGACATTAGGTGATATCCAAGGACTCAAGACTATAGAGATCTTAGAAAAAAATTAAATGTCATTCCGAATTAAAACTTCGCCTTGAAAGTGTACGCTTTACTTCTGCATTGCGTGCTACGATCTAATGCGAATTGCGGGAAAACAAAGAAAAAGAACAGGGCGATTGTCTATACCCGGTTAGCTCAGTCTGTGGTTAAGCTTCGATCTGTTGAGCGGGAGGTTGCGGGTTCAAACCCCGGCCGGACCAATACTCAGGGTCTTAAAAGAACTGAGTAGAAGGTGCTGCCTTTACTTAATCCAACAGTAAACGGTTAGACCTTCTCGTCTTCTCGGACAAGGACGTAAAACCATAGGATCAAGTGAAGAGAGGGCCACGTGTTTAAACCCTCTATAAATAAAGACGACTTTACTTTATCATGCGACTCTAAGAGGAATATCGGTTCTTGGATGGTCAACCGACTTTCGACAATTACCAGAGATGAACATCGTCCAAGTGTACGACAACCTTGTTGTCTCAACGCGTACATATATATCGCCATATCATTCTAAAGCGGGGAACAAACTACAAAATAACTAAAGTCATCAGTTTTTTTCGAAGGAAATGTTAAACGGCTAGAAATTAATAATCATAGCAGCAAAGTGTATGCATACGTGATGAAGAATAAGCGGCATTACAGGGTTGTTATCGAGTGCTCATACACTTATACTTATAATATGATGTTTTGAGAATGGCCTATCGGTGAGCCGTTTCTATTGTAAAACTACTTGTACTTGAATAACCACAACCTTTACAGTGCTTTACTTTCTTCTTTGTATGAGCGGTAGGACTACTCCGACTGCTGTTAGACTCGTCCATTTCAATGTCAACAAAAGCAAAATAAATTGCTTAAACACTAACAAAACAGCTGTTTGAATCTTCCTCAGCTCAACGTCAGCCTCGTTCTCGTGTTTGCGCGGTTACTATTTCAATATGGCGCGGTTACTATTCCAAAATGGCGCGTGAACTGTAAAGAGGACTATTGACAAAACTGTCAGTTTCTCGCCTGGATATGTTTTGTTGACCTCCGAGGTACTACTCTTGGCATACTTTTGGATAGGTAAATAAAGAAATTACCTATTGCGAACAGTCGTTGTTGACTGTAGTATGGTTCGGAGATAGGACTCAGAGTCATGAAATGCATTGGAAGCAGTATACCCTTTTGTAATGGGATATATCAGAAAACTAAGTTAGATATATATCTGGGTGTATCAAATTAGGCAGTAATGTTCATACGTTCTGGGCTATTATAAAAGCTAGCCTATTATAAAAGGCTTTATTGAAAGAGGAAATAGGAAGGCTAATAGGAGTGCTGTCTGAGGACTAGACTCGCTTTAAGAAGCATGTTTTTGTCACAAAACTACAAAGTATTCTTTCCTTCTGGATCTAAGTGCGCATTTCCGAGATTCGAGGAAGCAAATTTAAATCCTCATAGTCTGAGCTAATTGGGTAATTGAACGGTTAACCTTATCGGTTTTTATCGATTGCTTTGTGAGATGAGAGAAATCTCCGCTCGCAGGTTAGAGTTATTGTAAGATGACTTTAGAACATTACCGAGTTACAGTATGCACAATATAACAAAGGTAGACACCGCTAACAATCATATCAGTAGACGAAAAATTGTAGATTTTCGGAGGCTTAAAAGTCACGATGTAGAAAAGTCAAAGCTCTAACTTGATTTTTATCATACCAATCTTTGAACAACATTGTGACAACACTGAATACACCAGTGACAACCATACATAGAAATACATGCAGGTAGAGTTATAGACTCAGCTGATAACAAGCGCATGTACACATATGCACCCGGAATAGAATGTGATATCAGTATTAATGGGCCTTTTGCAGGAATGCAATCACGTGGTTATCATGATGGAAACAAATCTGACTTCATTGCACTTGTACAAGATCCACCTCCAGTCGATTGTCGATCTTTCTAAGACAGCATTTTAAAGTTTTGTGTCGTTGCCATTAATAGCTAATCACTGAAGAGGACCGCAAGTCGAAATGCCTTTGATTAAAAGGTATTCCATCGAACCTGTATGGCGTTGTGTTTCGTCTACTTGTATATCATTGCGAAGTTTGTTCAGGAGCTTGCAATGAAGCTATTCTTTCGAAAAGCTATTCTGCAGAGGTATTTACCCTGGGAATTTTTCTGACATAAAATAGATCCTGGGAGCATTCGAAAAATACATCGCTCGCTCATTGGAGATTTCCGGTTGCAAAACATCAATAGTCCTGGGATACTTAAAATTTGGAATTTGGAAATTGTATAAGATTTCACAGGGTCCGCTCACAATTACTTTTGACTCCTGGGAATACAATAGAAATAATATGCCTCGACTCCTGGGAATGGTAAAAAAAAGTACCTTGACTCCTGGGAGCGACTAACATGCCAGGAACATGTTTTGACTCCTGGAAGTTGAGCCTGGTTTTTTTAGCATGCAAGGAATATTCCCTGACCCACCCTGGGATTTCTTTTTTTTTTGGCTAGGAAATTTTAACTTTCCTGGGAATCTGTGACTACTACTTCTGAGCTGGGAAAAATTCACATAAACCCATTACCTGGGAAAGTGTCTTCGAATATTTTCACCCTGGTTAAAGTGCATATGAGCCTTCCTGCAATTTTCATAGCTATGAATCTCAGAAACGTTTTGAGTACTCCTGCGAAGAAATTTTTGGTTTACAGAGAATACTCTATCTTATACGCTTGTTTGAAAACGTGGAAACGTGACCTTTCCTGACCCATGACCGCGTAAGTAAAAGCCTGGGTCGATACCTCGGTCGACGTCATCTCATTAATGCATTATTCTCCATGGCACCTTTCTATCACAACAACACTGATCGATGTTTAGATAATATACACAGTTTATGAGCTGTTAGTAAAGGAAAAAGTCATATTAGTAAAAATTGTAAGTTTTTATTCAAATTGTTGCAAAGTTGAATTAATTAAATGACGTCTACCGAGGTATCGACCCAGGCTTTTACTTACGCGGTCATGGGTCAGGAAAGGTCACGTTTCCACGTTTTCAAACAAGCGTAGAAGATAGAGTATTCTCTGTAAACCAAAAATTTCTTAGCAGAGGTACTCAAAACTTTCCTGAGGTTCATAGCTATGAAAATTGCACGAAGGCTCATATGCACTTTAAACAGAATAGCTTTTTATTTGCCAGCGGTTTTTAATATCGTCTAATTTGAAAGATAACTGTACGAAATGATCACTACTGCAGTTATTCCAGTTTGTTTGCAATCCTAACCGGGACCAGTAAAGCCTTTCCCATGGGATCACGAATGCAATTAATTGGTTATTGAAGTGATATATCAGCACATGACTGTTTCCTGCAAAATGCCTATTACCAGTTCAGTTGTAACGCTAAATAGCGAATGAAAGCATGTACTGTATGACAAAGCTGAATAAAGTCTTCTTGGAAAGCCCTAACATTTTCGTTGCTTCCTTTGTTTTGACAGCAAATGCTGAATACTATGTTCAAGAGCTACACTCAAGACTCGCAGCTACACTGTTCTAGCTTTTCCAGAATCTCTTGATTCAAACGGAGATTCAATCTATATCAACTGGTAGAAAATAAACTTATCAGCTTTGCTCAGTCCTGATTTAGCTTTATTTAATTTCAGTAGTAGATATAATTAAAAGTAACACACATCACATGTTGTCTGGCTGAGTTATTGTTAAATGTTTTGAACTGTTCCTCATCCGAGAGAAGAGTGTTGCCTTGTTACATGGTACTCCCTGACACGTGGGTATCGTCGACAAATGCGCTTCCAAAAGACGACAAACATCACCACACATGCGCACTATTAAAGCAATAACACCATTTGGAAGTCTTCGTAGTGCCTGTTAGCCAAATCGGGCAAGGCCGGGTACAAATGATCGTAAAAACGGCGGGTTTTATATATTTTTAAACGTTTTCGACATATATAGAAGAATGAATTTTGGTAGGTGTGTAAAGGAGTGTAAACAAAACACAGTCTGATAAGTTAAGCTAATATACCCATCATTATGACGTCATATATCCTTGTCTAATAGGTTTCTTATAAATTTTTGTTACCTCTAAAAACGTTTTATAATATATCTTTTTAAATCCTTTGGCCTTGGATTCAAAGCGAAGCAATCCTTTGCTTTTACTAGGCTAAACTCGTTCTGATATCCCTCAGTGCGAGGCTAACCTAGCAATTTAAAACAAAGAATTGTCTCGATTTGAGTGCAAGATGGCCACCAGGTAAAAAGCCGTGAATACCACTATTCTAAACTTATGATTTTGAGCATTACCTTAATGACATACAAAATGTGAAGCACATAATTGCATTGACAAAGTTCAGAATAAGTAATCACCAGTTAGAAATCGAAAGGTATTCACGGCCATATAAACCTGTTAATGAAAGATTGTGCCCTTTGTGCATAACTGAAATCGAGGATGAAATCCATTTTGCTCTGAAATGTAGGAATTATCAGGTTTTAAGGAAAAAAATATATGCTTCCCTAATGAATATTTTAAATATACTTGAAACAAATGTATTCGATAATAATCTTTTACCTACAGTTGTTAACCCAGATCGGCAAGTAGCGAAGATAGCAGCGAAATATATTTATGACTGTCTTTGCATTAGATCGCAAACTTTGAAATCAGCAACACCTAAGTACCTATTCCCAACTGACCATCTAAACTGATTATTGGACTCACACTGATCATAGTTAATAGAGTCACTGATGTTAAGCGTACTTTGCAAAGTGCCAATAAAATACTTCTGTCTGTCTGTCCACTATACGTTAAAACACCACTACTCTTAGCCAATCAGATTTCAGAAATTTCTTAGATCATATTATAAATTTATTAATATCATCAGTAGTATTTCTTACTCCTTGTAGTTATCTTGTATACTTATTAGTTACTTGTAATATTTTCACATAATATATATTATTAGCCTGCTATGCAGACGAATTTTTCCACTCATCAATGAAATATTCGAAGAAAAAAGTAATGTCTACTTACCCGAGCGCTTAATTAGTTTCCAATATGCACACCTCATTGTGTTATGGACCAATCAGATTTTACCTTCCATATCCTGGAAAGTGACGTAATGTTGTATTTAAAAGAATTTCAGACAATACATTTCCCATTGACCAATCATAGGAGAGTGTTCACTGGCCGCGTAAATTCACTAAAATTCTAACAATGGCTTTGATTGGGCAGAAAAATAAAACAAACGTGCTGACGTCATACTTGTATATTGGAAACTAATTAAGCACTCGGATAAGCAGACGTTACTTTTTTCTTCGAATTTATGAGAGTGAAAAATACGTCTGCATATATAGTGCCCAAAATTATCGGCACGGATCGCCTAATTTTTGTCGTGTACATGGAAATGTTCCGGGTCGTGTGCCTGAAAATCTAATCGGACTATAAATATGTAAAGTTATTTTGAGGCACCGAGGGGGAATGTACGCCCTCGAGCAGAATCCTCGGTGAATAAATCACATACCCCCGAGGTGCCTCAAAATAACTGGCTTATTTTCCAGTTCGGCGAGTTTTGCGAAGAATAGAAGAAGTATAGTATAATAGAATAGAATAAAACAATATAGAGAATGTCTTCATGGAATTTACACTTGAGTGTGTTTAATTTGATGAGAACTTTGACTGGTGTGGCGTTATTTGCATTTTTATTTCGTTTCGAGCAGTGCACCGATTTCATTATGGCTGATAGTGACGAGGATATCTTCTCACTCAAAATAGGTTTCAGGGCGCAATTAACCCGTCCTGTGACCTGGAAGTCTTGTTTCAAATTGACGGCACGAAAGCCAACGAAAACGTGGATCTTACGGTAGAAGAAATGGTCGACCATTTATTTAATTTCGAAGAGTGTTCTGCAGAATTGGCACAAACGGATAAGGATACAAACTCAAGTGCTGGTTGTGCGAAGGGAAAGTAGCGGACACGGCTGCAGTACAAATCGTATGGCGAGAAAAACAACCCAGGAGGACTGAAGAATCGTAAAGGAAAACTCAAAGTTGTGGAGCAACATGCAAATCTAGACCAACCAGAAAGGTGTGTGGTGAAACTATATCAGAAGTATATTTCAAAATGTCCAAAAGAGAATTAGATGTTGTTGTAGTAATATACTATTTTTCTACTTTGTAATTAGAGTGATTTTTCTTAACCTGTGAAATAGAGTTTAGCGTAAAAGCGACTATTACCTAATACACTTGATTTCTTTTGTGTCTATTTGACTATTACATTTTATTAGTTACTATTTTTATGAGTTGAGTAAAATCACTCTACTTATTTTGTTTTCATCTCTGTCAATTTTGCCCGGGGATATTATTTCGGCCGGGGGATTATTAAGGGAAATATTAAGGGGAATATTAGGTACTTATTGACTGATTGGGAGGGCCGGACGGGAAAATATTTGGCTCGAGGTCATGACGTACGGACCGCTCGCAGTCCGGCCCGACCTAACTTAGTCAATAGGTTTCTTATCATATTACCATATTTTTTTGTAGATCAAGCCCCAAAACAGCAAGAAAAAATTGTGCAGGGCCGTACGGCTTTTTGCGGCCAGCTCACACCATACAAGTCCAGCCCTCATCACGTGACTTTTGTAAATGGTTTTGAAAGGAAAGCGCGCGCGGGGCCGTATGGGTAATATCAGGATAATAAGGGAATATTATATTAAAGAGAACAATCGGATCTTTGATGTCGATGTAACACGGCCACTGACTCATTTTATATATATCACATATTACATTCAAAATATTAAATTAATCGGTTTATGATTATGATAAAACTAACGTTAACGTTAAAATGTGTATAAAAATCGGCCAAATCTAATTTTCTTATATTACTCTTTAATGCGGTGAAGCTTTCTAACTTTCTTATAGCGTTTGCTATAGTGTTCCATAACTGAGGGTTTTTTATATGGTCAGCGGTTCATGTTGACTGACTAGCCTCGTTGTCATGATTTGTTTTAGGCTTAACTCTTTCACGACGGACCGTATTTGAGCTCAATTGGTGAAATCCTGAGTGCTAACTAAACCCTCCCCCCTCAGTTCCAGTTTGGCTAGCCCGGGGTAATTAAATACTGCTGACTTGTTAAGTCAAGGGCTCAAACTTTCCCAACAATGCCGTTCGGGAGAATTCTGTCGACTCGTCGAAGGTAGGTATTGCAACTTCTGTAGGGTTTCCAATGAAATGTGCTCTAATTTTGGAGAAAAATGCCACTGTCAGAGAGCTTGAGGACATCATTAAGTCTGATGACGGTTGAAAAGTACTTGGTTTGCTTTTAGTAGGCCTTGTGAGGGGATTTCACAGGGTGTTTCCGTTGTGTTTGTGCTATAAGACACAGGAAAAAATTCTTCAATGAAATCCTTGAAATCCTGCAGTTGGCAGTCTTTTACCGCTGCTCAACCTATTAGGATGTGTTTTTGTCACTTTAAAGCAACGGCTCGAGTCCAAATCACCGCTCTTGGTTGTAGGGCTCCCCTACCGGAGTTACAGCTAGAGAGGGGGGGGGGGGGAGATCCCTCGTGATTTTTTTGTTGATTACCCAGCATGCAATTGGAGGTGGGAGCAGGTAAATGTGGTCGAGTGAAATGCACTATAAACATCGGCGTGGTTCACAGTCGCTTTGTGTGTTTTGGGCAAACAGACCTGGTGGTTGGAAAGATTAAAGAAAGTACTGTAACGCCTCAGTGCTAATTTTGTGTTTGCTTTTGATTTCAAGTGCGAATGGGAAGGATTTTTTGAGCCGATTTTCAGCTCCTCAAAATTCGTAAAATCGAAGAAACGAAAAACGATCGGCAAAACAAATGAGCTTTTCTCCAAAGTGGAAGAGCCAAGCGAATCCTGTTATAGCTCTAACTTCGAAGTCATTCATCCCTTCAAATAATATCGCAACATCGTCTTTCCAGCATGTCTAGATGTGATGCAATAATTTTTCCAGTTGTCGGTCACATAGGACCGATATTTTCAGGGCCCGTCGCCAAAGGGTTAAGGACAGATATCGGCTTTACAATTGCAGGAATTAATGACGTCAAACTGCAGAGTAGTACTGTTGCATGCTCTATTCCATGGCAGTATTCACTTCACCAAATATTAAGCAACGTTCCTGGCAAAATACAAATTAGGGAAGCCATCTTCGATTGATCTAGCTGTTTTAAAATTCGCCAAAATTGAAAATACTACTACTACTATACTAATAATAATTGCACTAATCAGTGGCATACCACGAGGTGGTTCTTCAACCAGAGTCAAACAAGCGCCAAGAAAAACGGGACAACAACTATCACGTCACGTGATCAATTTCATCCAATCAGAATATTTAATCAGAATTTAAAACAGTAAAGTATTCGTTATTTTTTAATTGGTTATCCAAATATATTATGTACTATGAGGTTTATGATCGGCTATTTTTGATTTAATAAATTTGTCGGAAACTCAGAATATTTTCACAATCACGCAATAAATAACGCGCGATGTTTGTTTATCGATTAATTGTCCTCTTTAACCTCGTTTAACGTGCTCTCAAACATTGTTCTTGTTCGTAGACACGTTCGCTGAGAATTCACTGTCTTTTCTTCTAAGTGAATTCAGGGCCGACTCGCTTTCTCGTGTAAGGTTATTAAGTAATTGTCCGTGTAAGAACTATAGTAAAAACAATAGAGCCGTGGCAATGAGCATATGATCACGGTCGATTGTGCGTGAATATGACTTAAGTGCTGTATGAGATATCTACAGTCCAAACGACACCCAGAAAATAAAGTAGTTTTTATTCTATGGGCTATTTTGACTGAGAAAACTCAAAGAAACCACCATCCAGCGAATCGGAAAGGGAGAAAACAAAAGATCTTTCAATCACAAATTTGATAACTTTCCACACGGTCGATATTCTTCGAAATTAAACCATAGCCATTTTGATCAAAAATAAATTGAAACTTCAAAAAATAAAATATAAAAATGTATTATTTCGATGGTTTTCTATTGAATTTATGAGTATCGACCAATGAAATTACGAGAGAGAAGAATAGAAAATTAACACCTTTTTACATTCCTTGCCGTTCAGTGCTATCGTTCTTAGCCGGACCACTACTTAATTGTCATTATGCTGTCCCTGCGGGCTCCCTGTGGTTTATTTCCTGTGACGTCAGAGGATTGGTGGAAGCATATTTTTGTGAATGCTCTTCGGTACTCTCGGCTTCGTAGAGTGTAAATAGCGAGATTTATTACATCGTCGACGTAAGCGAAAAATGATATTGCTTCGGCTGCCTGCTGGTTAGGACCACTGCTAACTTGGTGAAGAACCATGAACATAATTGGTAGATACCACATGATAACGCTCCAATAATCATCCCTGAAAAAAACAACAGCATCAGCGATACATTAAACCCTTAATGACTGGTTCATCGAGGATCTCGGGGAAGCAAAACTCAATGATTCCCGAGGCGTTTCTGCTCATGCGCGCATTCACGAGTCAAAAATAACACAACATTAATATATCCAACAAAATATTGGATTCTGATTGGTCAATAACGAGTGCATAAAAACGTTATAGAGTGCACAGTCGCATGCACAATGTTTGTTCAGTATATTATTAATAAAAAATCGCCTTAAAGTGTTTATGAAACCAAATTTTGCATCTGTATTTTATTGCAGAATAATAAAGTTCATTCTTTTCTGATTATCAAGAGTATATTTATTTTTCAGTTCCGCCTTCGGAAAGGTATCTTTTTCGCCATTCAAATGGACTACTTTATGCTAAAAACTGTCCCATTTGCCGCGCGGCCAAATGAGCTGCGTGACGTCACTGTGAGGACTCGTACGTTGTTCACATAATACAAACATGGCAGGTTTCAGAGAAAGCTAAAAATAAGCGAGGAGGTGGAAGATATTGTGTGGCTGGCGGCCTTGGTTTTCTTCCCGTATTTAACTTTATCCTACGCCAAAAACTAAAAACGTCTGCAAAGGAGGCTAATTCACAGTGTGATACAACACAAGTACAAAAAGTACAAGAAATGATCGACTCACCAAGAACTCGACGATAACTTTAATACTCCTGTACTTTTATGCTGAAGCCAGAACAGTGAATGGCAAAGAATACAATATAGGGTTTCTCTGGTTTCCTGTAGAGGATCCTGAATGTTCGTGAATGAAAAACGAACAAAAAAACTTGCAAAGAACCCAGACGCGGCGCCACATGGCATATGTGACTGTGAGTTGAGTTTGTTGGTATCTCGCCCTTGGTCCGAGGGCTTTTCTCCGGGTTCTCCGGTTTTCCTAGCCTCCCTCCGCAAAAACCAACACGCTAAATTCTAATTCGATCTGTGGATTAGCCGGGACCTGGCTTTGATCAGCCCCCATGGTTGTTTCAGGTCTCGTTAGAAATTCAGAGAAAATTTCGAAAGCCGTATAGTCGAACTGAGGCTCGACAAAAGCTACACAACTCATTGCCATCAGAGCAGCAGTTAAACACTGTTCCTTGGGATAATGAAAATATCGTTCTTCAGACCACAGAATAAATAGCCAGTGTCAACGATGCAGTTGTTGTGAAAATAGTCGGGAACCTCAACTCACGAAAGTCAGTCTCAGATTTCGCTACAAACACTTTCTCTCTGAATGTTTTTCCATCAGTCATTTTCAACACTAACACAATGTGCAGATTAACTTCTCCTGTGCTGACCATACATATTATAAAAAGAAAGCACCTTGTGTTTCCTGCAACAGTTTTGATCAGTTGACAATTTTACAGCCCGTTTGCGGCCTGCAGTCTTGCAATTTTCTGTCTTCCACTTTTATCAATCGACATGTTCTTTTTATAGCAGGTTATTTCATCCAATAAGAAGCGAGCTTTCAGATCGTCAATGTCAAGCTGTCAGAATTGAACCAATCAACGACGAGAAATGTTGTAAACAAGTCGAGTACAGTAAAATGGAGTTTTCGCTGTAAGTCAGTTTGCTTAGTTAAATTTTTGTGGGTTCTTAAAATTAGATAGCTTACTTTCCTTCGTCTAGATTGAAGATTGTATTATAAAACAAATGAAAGATGGTTCTTCTTGTTCTATAGCGAAATAATGTACTTTCGAGGTCTTGAAATGCTGCTAAATGCACTCGCGTTCTGCTCGTGCATCCGCAGTTTTTCAAGACCTCAAGCGTGCAAAAAAATATTTATAGAACAAAGAGAACCATCTTTTATTTGTTAAGTATTGTGTTGGGTTCTATTGTATTTCATTTTTTGTATTGAATTGTATTGTGCTTTATTCTATTGTATTTTTTTTGTAGAAATGCGTGTCGTCCTACATGATCATATGAAGGGTTGTCGCTTGCGACTCCTCACAGTGACGTCATTGTAATGGCGGATTCGGTCCCAGGCCCCGGACAGTTTTTAGCATAAAGTAGTCATTTGAATGGCGAAAAAGAGACCTTTCCGAAGGCGGAACTGAAAAATAAATATACTCTTGATAATCAGAACAGATTGAACTTCATTATTCTGCAATAAAATAAAGATGCAAAATTTGGTTTCATAAACACTTTAAGGCTCGTGCAATTATCAGAACTTTCAAACTGATCACTCATTTCCCATAAATCACGTATAGCAGTTCGGTCATGCGATTTCTTCTACTTGTTAAAGTGCATATAAGCCCTGGCTAATTATATTTCTTACGAAGAGACTAGAGGCCATAGACAAAGGATTCCGGAATAAAAAGTTGATTTGATTTATTTGTTATGGTGTCAGTTGGCCGTTCAAAGTTGCCCAAAAAGGTGTCTTGGGTTGCCTGTGGACGAAAATCAAGCGCGCTAGAGCGCTTTACAAAATTGGCACTGGGTCTAGTTTGACGTCATCAACAGAACACGCTCGATGCGCTATTGCACGAAAGGCCTTGCCGAATAAAGCTCTTCGAAACGTTTAGCGCGATATTATCATCTTTCTCGGTTATCTATTCAATTATTTTGCAAATAAACCAACGTTTTAAAGCCGCGAAGAGACGAGTTCTGTTGATGACGTCACGTTTTATTCTCGTCCCAGTCTCCGAAGGTGCGCGGAAATTATTCTACATTTGGAAGTTTAGTCGCTAAAAGAAATTATGAAAACATTTTTATTTAGAAATTTCGGAATTTTTTTCTCTACCTTTTTAAGGTCTAAGCTTAAAAAAAAAGCATAATTGGCCAGGGCTTATATGCACTTTAAACAATATAAACAGAGGAAAACTGTGAAAGCGAGAATTCCACCAGGTTTGTATACTTCATATTCAAATTAGAGTTGGCTGAGGTCACAGTACAGTGAGAGTGAGAATGGCAGGCGTCGAAACGGCTGGATGAAGAGGAGCGTAAACGCAAACTATTTAGAGAGCCGCCTAAACGGACAAAGACTGAACCCGTTTGACTGTCAAATGAACTGTGTCAAGGATTACAGAGTATTAGAATCGCTCGAGCGTGTGTAATTTGGCAGAACGGAAGTCTGGACGGCAGAGCAAGTCTTCGGAATTGGTGGTTTTCATCGTCATGACACGCGATCGCAAAATTGGTTTGCATTGATAAAATCAAATAAAACATCTTGGTCCTTGTAGAACTACCAAAAATGCACTTCACTTATAACCCAAATTATATTTTGAAACATTAGATGATTTCCTAACGGATCTGTGGGCGAATGAATGTACGACAACTTTACCGTACTTTGTATGCGGCCGGCGCCACTCCCATCTTTGTATTGCTCTCTGGGACACAAACATGGCGGCCGTAAAACGAAAATGCATTGGGTTTCACTTCAAAACTCTCTGAATGCAACCTTTAAAGTGCCACTACGACGAAAATTTACCATTTCGATTTGCCACTTTTTCAGTGTCTATAGGTCAATCAGTATTAGAAATATCCGAAATAGTAAAAAATATTCCCAAATGGGCATCTTAAACCACAAATTTTAGGAGAGTTTACCGGTAAAATCCTGTCCGCCATTGCTGGAAGCCGTGCCCTTTGTTCAGCTTTAAACAAAGGTTTATTCACCGGAAGTGATGTCATACACTTAACACGACAACCTCGTGGCGCGAAGTAGCGTGCATAAAAAAGTAGCCAACCTCGCAAAGATAAATATAACTTTCTTCTTATGTACGTGAAGACGTTTTTAGTAGAAATATGCCTCCAGGCGTTGTGTTCTGCAGGCGAGCGTTAAGTGTATGACATCATTTCCGGTGAATAAACCTTTGTTTAAAGCTGAACAAAGGGCACGGCTCCCAGTAATGGCGGACGTGTAGATTCAATATTCGGAGCTAAAAAAATTAGACTTCCTGTCGTTGTATCGAAAAACAATTTGAACTGGTAATAATATATGAACTCTACTTTATGAATATGCAAAAACATTGATATGTCAAAATTTGATCGTAGGGGCACTTTAAGAGCGGCCGTCTGTAAATATCGCCTAAAGTGTTTAGGATGAGAAAAAATGAAATTCCTCAAACTTTCTCAGAATAATGGCCTGGGTGAGTGAGGCATATAAATATAACTTTTAGTTGAATCTGATTTTTATTTTAGCCAAACGGCGACAAAATCGGTTTTACGGCTCTCAGACCGGTTTTTAGGAGCTCGATACCACACATCGTTAACGGCTCGCCTAAAAATGAAAATAGAAATTTATAGCAATACTGTGCAGCTAAATACAAAGACAAGATAATGATTTCTCTTTTCATGGGTTGTTTATTTAATTTGATTACAAATTAAATATTTTAGCGATTTTTCATTATTTTGTTAATTTTAGACATTTTTGGTACGCAAAATAATGACCAAGTCGAGAAGCCAAAATCTCCAATGATACATGACCTAGCTATATTAGAGTATAACCTAGCGAAAGAGCAATGTTTCTTCTTCAAATACATGCAATATTTTTTTTGGGCAATTAAAACTACGAATTTTCAGGGTACCAAACGCAAGTGGCACGACGTAAGAATACTCTATTTTCTCACAGCGTTCGAATGCACAGAATCTAAGATGAACATATTAAAAAAATATTATATCAACTTCTACTAGGTTAAATTTAATACTAAAGAAGCCTGAGTACTTTCAGATAGATTATATATCGGTTTCTACCAATTATGTACAAAATCAGTGGCTTTTAGCGGTATTTTTGCGATGACATATTGTTGAATCTTTACTCATGCCGGAGCGCCGACAACTTTCAATTGATAGACTACCTTTATGAGACTTCTAAGTCAATCCGAATGATCTACAGTTGAACTATTCACTGTTAGGAATGTTAAAAAGTAATTGTAATGGATTAATATGTACCTTTCATGTGGTTTCGTAGAGAATCGGTAGCTTTATAAACAGGTCTGCCGTAGTTCAACTGTAAAAAAAATCACTAAACAGGTCTGCTGTAGTTCAACACCACACCCTAAGAAATGTGAAGCCATGTTGTTAAGGGACGGACCATTAGAAAAGTACGGTGGCTCGTAAGGGCCATCAGAATTGCAAACCACTTTTTTCGCTAACTCGTAAAAATTAGCCGCTAACTCGTCAAAAATGACGAGTTAATTTTGCAAACCACTTTTTTCGCTATGGAAATTATTTGGCATCGGATTCCCATACAAACACTGTATTTCGCGCCATGTTTGCACCCTTTCCAAATGTCGGAATTAACCGCGAACTGGTCTATTACTGAATCAATAATAACTGCAACATTTTCGCATAAACTTAACTGAAGTCCATTGTGGACTAACTTTATTCGTGTGGTGATCTCATAAATAATTTTGTTTCAAGTTACAGTGCATGTTTTTATAGTGAAAGAATAAAAATGAAAATACATTTTATTTTGTTCTTATATTTTCCATATGAAAATGCTATTATATTTAGTATTATTAGTATCTACGAAAGTCAAGTTCTAGGCAAAATGATGCCTATTACGCATGGCCTTACAGCAAAACGACAAATTGTTTTAGCGATGAAAACGTGTACTAGTTTTTACAATGCTATCAGCCTGCAATACTAGGCCCTTTGTAGCTGGAGGTCACATAACCTTGTCACTCAAATATCATGAATCTAGCACAATTTCAATGCCAGAAATGGAAAGAGCAAGTCAAAATGCAAGTCCAGGTTTATATTTTTAATATTGAGCCATTGGTCAATTTTTGAAAACTCAAAATTTTGTACGACTGTGCCATGCTCTCTCCTGCATGTTTTTTTTTTATATATTACAACAATGACAACAATGGTCGTGAGGCTTCTGCATGTAATGTATTACTAGTAAATATTTCTACAACCATTGCTTCCTGTATACACCTTCCACTTTCCTCAACACCGAATGGTCTCCTATGATCGCATTGAGGTCCTAATTGTTTTGATGAGTTAGAGAAAAATGTGGTTTGCAAATTTTGACGAGTTAGCGAAAAAAGTGGTTTGTAAAATTAACTCGTCATTTTTGACGAGTTAGCGAAAAAAGTGGTTTGTAAAATTAACGAAAAAAGTGGTTTGCAAAATTAACTCGTCATTTTTGACGAGTTAGCGAAAAAAGTGGTTTGCAATTCTGATATCCCTTACGAGCCACCGTAGAAAAGTGATGGGGGGGGGGTGGGGCAAAAGCAAAAAAGCATTTTTTTTCCAGAAAAAATGTGTTAAAAAAAATATATTCTTCCTGTTACCTAAAAAAAAAAAAAATATTGCCAGCTGAAGATTGGTGTGTCATAGACCCATTCGAAAAATGGCTGCCGCTAATTTGCATAATGTTGATATTCAATATTTTCTGAAGAATTAACTAGCCTATATGAAAGAGCGAGTTCATGTTAGCAACATGTAGCTCTTTGATAACAGAAGAATATATCCTTTCAAAGCAATCCACGTTTGAAACTCTGAAGAAACATGAAAACGAGGCTAGTCAGTCCTGACGTCCTGAATCTCATACAAAACTCTCTTATTTTGAACCTCGGTAACTTCGCAACACTTGGTGCTATGCTCCTTAAATTTTACAAACATACTCATTTTTGCATGCTCTCTGAAGTGACAGTGCTTATTTTGGTACCAACATTTCATTACAACCAAAGCTTGGTGACACCATTTTTCGAATGGGTCTATATTTTTTTTATTATCACAGTACAGCAGCATTCCTCCATAATTATCAGAGTAATATGCAAATATTAAATATATGCTTAATATCTTTGCTCAAATTGACCTGCATTAGCCATATTGCCTATTTGAGGCATGCAAGCAATACATTTTAATACTAAACAAAATACAGATCTTTAAACCAACCTTGAATATTAAACAGGCTTCAATGACGAGATCCTATCTATCAACTTTGAATAAATAAGGAATCTAACTTTTTGCTATCTTATGTATGTAGCATGTTATTGTAATGATGTTTTTTCTTCTTCTAAAAAATGCAACTTTAAAATCAGATAAATAAAGATAATATATATACAGTAGCATATATATGTTGCGGTTCAATTTTATCCTTGGTTCAATTTTCGTTCTCTTTTGTTTTAGTATATATATATGTTATATGTTTTTTATATTGACTGTTCCTGTAATTCAGTTCTCAACTGCAAGAGGTCCAATATTAAAACACGTATTATTATTGTTACATTATTGTTTTTTCATCACAAACAAAATTGATATGCTGCAAAAAATATCACCTTAAAAAAAAAATATTCCCAGCGATCAAATTTAAAAAAAAAATTATTCCACTTAAACGGGCCAAAAAAAAAAAAGTATTTCATCTTCGAAACTCCCCACCCCCCCCCATCACTTTTCTAATGGTCCGTCCCTAAGTAGAAGTAGCTGTATGGGCCCTATGGCTCCTGTGTACGTAGGAAGCTCGGTCATTAAGTGGGTTTCACAGACGCGCCTACTAGGGATGACTATAGATAACAAACTTAGCTGGACAGCTCACACGCTCCAACTCAAAAAGAACTTTGCAGGGAAGTTAGATCTTTTGAAGCGATCAAGATTTTTATCAACAGACATTCTCCAATCGTTTTATTGTAAAGTTATTCTGCCATCCGTTACGTACGGGCTAGTAGCCTGAGTAGTAAGATGGAGGCGAAATGATACCACTTTTTTCTTGCACAAGGAAGTCAAAGAGCGAATTCAGAAATCCACTCTTTGACTTCCTTGCACAACAAAAAAGTTGTATCATTTCGACTCCATCTTACTACTGGGATCATATGGATTTAAATGCTGTCGTACGACGATACCATTCTTTGACCTATTTATCCATTCGATTTCGTAGACTATGAACGAGAAAAAAAAGAATGAATAGAAACTGTCATTTCGTCTCTCTTCATTATGCAACAACTAATCCACCTAACGGATCCGAACATGCAATAGGTAATAGTTTGGCTCGCTAGTAAGGGTCGTAAAAAAAAGGATTCAATAACCCTATTAGATAAAGCCACATGTATATATATCGAAGACGATGGCTAGCCAAGTTTTCAATGCAAGCGACGTGGTCGAAGCGTTTCAAAGGGCAAAAGAAGATGGCCGACCCCAAGAGTGTGGACATATTTAGAGATAATGTTAGCATATGATATATCGACATCGATTGTGTGTTCTTCGCCCCGCGACATCGACACGCAAGGTAGAAGATGGTCACCCTAGAAGAACTACGTACTCAAGCGAAGCAATTTGGACTGCTAGGTACTTCGAAGTTCAACAAAGTCAAGCTCGCCCAGACAATAGCTGAGGCTCGCGCTCTCGAATGGGAGAATAGAATCGAACGAGCCGATCGAACAGGTAGGTTTCCAGCACTTCGAGGCGATCCTGAAAATCCCCACAAAAGAGCTCAACGCGCGCGGGAAACCAAACAGTTGGACGAGGAGATCACAGCAAGCCTAAGGGCAAAAGCTGTCGAAGAAAGGTCTATAGCGAATCCTCGAAGACGCTTGCCCCACAAACGCCGAGCCTTCCGACGGTTCCTGCAAGAGCCTCGTAGTGAGCCACTTCCACGGAGTCTAGCTCGAGAGGCAGGTGCTATTCTCGATGAGAGAGATGGAATGCTCGAGGGAGTGGAGATAGGCCGCCGTACTATCCAGTGGCGCTTCTTCCAAGGTGTGGCAGGAGATTTGACCCCTAGGATCATGGAAAAGTTAGTTGCAAAGGTAACCACCAGCTTCTACCTGCGCTACAGCTACACCTATCGCATTCGCAATGTCAACGATGGGCGTGTGATGCTATTCTCCAAGACTGTCCCCGGCTCTCCATGCATGGTTGAACGTCCTAGGCAATGCAGAAGAGTGGGTGGTCGACAGGGAGCTATCTCGATTGAATCCCGACAACATCAATCGGCCAAATACCCAATGGGCCTTCGTGCGTTGGATCTACGTGGATGTCAAAGTCGTGATCGATCGTCAGCCTCTGTTGGGAACGGGCCCACTGCCCCAATGGCTTCGCCAGAAAAAAGGAATGCTTGCCCTTGATCGATATGGTGACAACCTATGTCTGTGGCGCTGCCTTGCCATGCATGAAGGAGCACGAGCAGATAGGTGTTGCGTCACACCTCGAAAACTTGCCCAGGACTTCTATCGCCTGACAGCGCCCACGCAAGACGTTCCCAGAACTTCCTTAGACCAGCTGGAGGAAGTCGAGTTTCACTTTGGAATCGGTATTCGGGTGTACGAACCTACGGAGGATGGCGCTTGGCATCTGACGCGACATGCAGCTCACTACAAGCATACGATGACGATTGGGATATACGACGGACATGCCTTCTATATCAAGGACGTCAAAAAGCTAGGGCACATCTACGTATGCAACGCTTGTAAGCAACGGTTCACAAAAGCCTCGAACCTTCAACGCCACGCAGATCGTTGTAGTCGTGGCGAAACGAAGATCGTTTGCCCTGGAAAAGCAATCACGGTATCCCAGTCGGCATACGAAAAAGCCTTCTGGCCAGAGAGCACCGCTAGCAAAGTCGCTCTACGCTGGTTGAAACGCGAAGCCGAAGGATTGGGCAACACATTCATCACGCAGCTTGTGGACATGGTGGAGAGCATTGGATCGAAGGAGCAGCTGTTGATGGCTATGAACCCATTTCCAAAACCATCTTCCAATTCCAGGGATGTTACTACCACGGCTGCCCAAAATGCTTCCCTCGAGATAGATTTTCATACCGTAAGACCTGTGAAAGAACAGCAAAGCTACGAGAAGCTAGCTATACAGTAGTGGAGGCTTGGGGCTGCTCCACAAAGAAGACAAATGAGCAGGTTCCAACCCCAATACAAACTGCCTATCCACACGCTATAGTATACGACTTTGAAGCCTATCTCGACACAACGAAGGGGCGACAACCAACGGACCACCTGACCATCGAAAACGTACACGTTCCCATATCAGTATCAATTGCCGACACATACGATCGCACTCCAACTCACATCTGTCGACGCGATCCAGAAGAACTTATATCTGCCTTCGTCGAAGAACTCCAGCTAAGAGCGAAGGTAATCCAAGAAGTCGTCGCAGAACAGTTTTGTCCTAGGAAACCCGAATTCTCTTTCGACACCCTATCAAAAGAACAACAAACTAAGATCAACGAATGGACCAACCAAGTTCCTGTACTAGGATTCAACTCCGGTCGATACGATCTCAATCTGATTAGGAACTACTTCGTAGGAACTATTGCTGACACCTGCAAGAAGGTCTTGGTTGCAAAGAAAGCCAACACCACTATGTTTCTCTTGACTCCCGAGTTCCGTTTCCTCGACGTGACGAACTACCTTGGACCAGGTACTTCCTATGAACGTTGGATCACTGCCTATGGATGTGAGTCGCAAAAGAGTTTCTTCCCATACGAGTGGTTTGATTCTCCAGACAAATTGGATCACATCGGATTGCCTGATTATCGAGAGTGGGGATCGAAGCTAAAAGGGCAACACCTACTATCTAGGGAAGAGTTCGAAGACTGCAAGCGCACCTTTCGCGACAAAGGAATGGAGACCTTTGCAGACTGGCTACGATACTACAACGACCTAGACGTAGTTCCATTTCTAGAGGCACTCGAAAAGATGCGATATTTCTACCACGAGAAGGGAGTAGACATGCTGAAAGACGCAGTGTCCATCCCAGGAGTCTCGCTACAGTTCCTGCTTCGAGGTAGTTTAGAAAGGGGAGCTGAGATGTACGCTCCAAGTAAGGAAGCCTACCACATGCTGAAAGACGCTGTCGTAGGAGGTCCAAGCATAGTGTTCACCAGACGCCACGAAGCGGGAGTGACTAGGATTCGCAGTCATCAGGGTGGAACCAAGGTGTGTCGTAAGATTCTTGGATACGATGCCAATGCCCTATATCTTTCTACTATGGCCCTAGAAATGCCTTGTGGAAAAGAAACGGTCGTTCACTACGACGAGCCAGGTCCAGAAGCCGAAGGCCTTGTCGAACGTCTACAAAACGATGCGTGGTTTGGATATGCGGAGGTAGACATCGAGATACCAAAAGAATTGTGGAAGAAATTTGAGGAGATGCCCCCCTTCTTCTACAACAAGAAAATCCCCAAGGAAGCAATTCCTCCACGAATGTTGGCCTACCTCGCAAGGACGGGTAGAAAGCGCAGCGAGGAAAAGAAGCTAGTTGGGAGTCTCTCTGGAAAGAGGTTGCTACTCTACGAGCCCCTACTACGTTGGTATCTCGATCATGGCGCGATCGTAACTGCTGTCTACCGTACGATAGACTACTTACCCGAAGAAATCTTCGAATGGTTCGTTACCCAAGTCACTGAAGCGCGAAGAACAGGAGATGCAGACAAAAGTAAAGCTTTGCTGGCAGACGTGTTCAAGCTACTCGGCAAAATGCAGCCTTAAATGTGCGTTATTCCACGGCCATGTCCCCGTTAATGCCCCACTATGTCCCGGGGGTCGGCGGGCCGGGGTTTCAATTGACTAGTGCATAATATTTAACAATTATTCACTGAAGTCGAAGTGACTATTGGTGAATATTTACCGAGACGAAGTCGAGGTAAATATTCACCAATAGTCACTGAGACTGAAGTGAATAATTGTTTTAGTATAATTTCATCAGTGAATATCAGAGAAATTAAAACTAGAAATTATTAGTCTGACTTCCGACCCTTTTATAAGTTTTACAAGCGCGCGTGACAGGATAGTTTTGTGACAACATTTGCATAATCACATGCCGCTACGGTTCACTGCACAAACCGACTCGACAGGAGACTTGCAGGGACTACAAGAATGGATTTGCTAAAGACCGAAAAGCAGTCCAAATGCACACTAGAATTCAAGTTGAAGCAGCAGTCCTCACTTTTGAGACCTCGAACCGTGTTACAAAGAGAGGAAATGCAGCGAAAATGAGTGGAAGTGGGCAAACTCGGCTGACTGAAAATCTGCCACGGCGAGTGCAAATTTATCGAAAGGAACCGCTTTCATGAGTTCACTTCAAAGGACAAATTTGCTGGAAACTACAAACTACAGTTTGTAGTTTTGTGGATTATATATAGCCATCACAGAATCAAAGACAATGGTAAATCAAGAGACAAATGATTTCGATATGAGATAAAACTTGAAAACACACCGAGAGCGGCGAGAGAAGAGCATAACATAAACAGCAACCGGCTTCCTGAATGAAAACTAGAACTTGTTGTTTTTCTATCAAGAACCACGGGGAAAATAACTCAAGTAAGTACACTCTTTTTAAGTCGAACAGTTCCAAAGTCTCGTTGTGTTATTTATTGCTCTAAGTAGACGTTATTTCAGTTGTGATTCACGAGGACCGAATAAACTCAACTCCGGCCAAAACTCGTAAGTAAACTGTTTGTGACGGCTTATGGATTAAAATAAGCTTCAAGTTTAGCCATACTTATTTAGTTGCTTCTTTAGTGGGTTTTGGAAAAGCTTTTTCTTTCATATTATTTATTTATTCGTGAGAAACATCAGTAAATATGCGAGCGGCCATTTTGGTAAATGCCTTGTATGTTATATTCACCTCCAGGCGCTCTGGAGGTGAATATAGCGACGTATGACGTAATTCTCGACCAATCAGAGCACGGGAATCTCTATATTCACTGATGAAATTATACTAAAACTATATATGGACTTCTGGTTTACGTTCCGATCCGGGGAACTAGTTATATTTTATATAGGATCTCAGTATCACTGGATTTGTTTTTAATTTTGTCTTTGAGTTTGGTTGCCAATTGAAATCAAAGCTACACGTAACCTTATCTCCCTCAGGGGGGAGACGTGGGTACTTATGTTATGCTCTTTTGGTATGACCAGTTGGCGAGCCCGACCGATTATTATAATTCGCAACCCAAGTACGGTTCTAAAAAAGTGTTTTATAGCTACTTTCCGCACACCTGGTCAGGTTCTGGAGCTGACGCCGGCCGCATAATAATCTCTCGGGAGTTCTAAAACGGCAATTACGTATATTCAATCTTTTCACCCAGTGGCCATCTTGGATTCAAAGCGAGAAAATCAGTTTTGTTTTTAGCAACGCTATAACCTCGCACTGAGGGATATTAGAACGAGTTTAGCGAAGCAAAACCTCGCATCGGATGCAATATGGCCACCGAGTGAACAAAAAGTGAATGCAACCGCGTTATTTATGGTGCGGTTTCCGTGAGTTTAGTTTTCGCTTGCCTATCACAAGCGTAATTTTATGATTAGATGGTGTTGCAGCCATGGCCATGTAGGTTGACCAAACAAGAGAAGTTAATGTATCTATCAATTCCAAATCTGCCCCCCGGCATACGTGTAGCATTTGGCCGCGCAGTCTGTCCCAGGGTAGGGCATTTTACCAGCAAATAATAGTTGGGGTGGTGAATAGCCCACGTTCGATATATGTTTCACTTGTCACGCACAAAGGTTTCCACATGTGTCTCCGGGGTAATATAAATTAAATATATTATATTATTTGAACAAAGAATAAAATTAATTTAAATTACCCTGGAGCATCATCATGCTGAAACCTTTGTGTGTGACGAGAGGAGCATATATTGAAAGTGGTGTATTGGTGAAAGAGAGTCAAGGTTGCGGATTTGACATCAATATTTATTAGAGATTTGCACTCGTTCCTAAGCCCCACGGTGGAGTGGGCAGGTTTGGAATTGCTAGAGACATAATGAGTCATACTTTATAAAGCCCGGTTTACCATAGGATCGTTACGATCGCAGTGACCGCAGCAATCATAGATAGCGATCGTAACCATCTACATATGGAAACCGATCTATAGTTCTATCCTGCCGATTGTACAATCCATGGAGCCCGTGGGAGGAGGACTGTGGCGGTTATGATTTCCGGGTACGAGTTTTTCACAAAAAGACAGGTTATGGACGACACGGAATAATAAAACATAAATCCGGGTTCGTTTTCACAATAACTTGGAAAATCGGGTTTTGGAACTATACTTTCTCTGAAAACCGGGTCTGGATCCCATGGCGGCACATACGTACGTACCCATATTGTGACGAATATCTTGTTCACATATCACTGATTTATCAGTTTAGCTTCGAATTTTATACCATGGCCAGTTGAGCCACCATATTGCATGCATGAAGATCGAAGGTCTAGTTGTTGTCGATGCCATCATACAAAATGTCTCTAAAATTAAACTACATCTGAATGCTACAATTTCTATTAAATAGAAAATGGGAAGAACTAAATATCCTAAAACAATATATAGATTCGAGAGCACTAAACTGAGCATAAAACAGACTGAATGAATAAAGTTGTGACAACCCCTGAGTTCGTACCCGACTAGTTATTCTTCATCAATAGTATAGATACATTACTTTGCTATTTAAAAAGGGACGCTTATTTATGTTTAGACTCTGCCAAAATGGTATAGATAGCAGCAAAGGCTAAATCGTCCGATGTCTACAGACATTCTTCTCAGTCTATTATTCTCAGTCTTCTGAGCCTTACACGGATTACTATTGTGGTCAACTTCATTCTTATGTTGTCCCCTTAAATTATTTTAATTATAATTCAATAAAAAGGGTACAGCCATGGCCACATAACAGACTCCCATGCTGTATACCAACGCGTATACCGTACAGTTATGGTGTCCGTTATTTCTAGCCAACACAGCTACGTTTTTCACACACCTCTACTATTTATTTAATTTTGCAAGTGCTACCCTTCCCCCCATCCGGGATATTTCCATGCCTGGTATTAAAACAGTTCATTGATAGTAAACTTGCTGAATTTGATAATCTCTCGCGAACCCAAAAGACTCAATATTGATGGAAACTTGCAAGAATATTGACTTACATTGTAGGAGGGTCTGAATGGGGGGGTCTACATGTCAGTTGTCAGTTAAAATGTTGGCCATTTGTCAGTTGTCAGTTAGCCCTAGTTAATCTTTACTAGAGAAAATTTACAATGTTTGACCCACAAAAACCAATTTGTCAGTTGTCAGTTATTTTTCGGTTGTCAGTTGTCAGTAAAAATATCGTCATTTGTCAGTTGTCAGTTATTTTTAAGGCCGTGTGTCAGTAGTCAGTTAACCCCATTCAGACCCTCTTGTAGGCAAGATACCAAATAACTACACTTAAACAGATGCATGTCGCATTTATGATTGGTAAATGAGAGATGACATACAGTGGCGGATCCAGGGAGTGGGTTCCCCCTTACTACTGGATATCACTCAGAAATGAATAGCTAAATACATATTTCAATGTATGTATACATGAAAAATTATCATAGAAATATCATATGAAACCTGTTACATATTGTAAGTATAGTTCTCTAGTATGACACTATTGTTTTGCACCCCCCCCCCCCCCCCCCCCCCCTTCCTATGACTCGCTTAACCCACCTTTTACAAAATCCTGGATCCGTCCCTGAATGAGTTGTCTTCTTCATCAGTAGTGGATGACTCTAGATCGGCTAAAAAAAAACGCAAAACGATCCCACAAGCGCCTAGATAGAACGAAGAACAGAATACTAAGTCCTAAGCGCCTGCGGATACTTTTTTGCGGTCTTTTTTGGCAGAACTTGAACATAAACATCGACATCTCTTTAACATGAAAGTAATATATCCACTGCTGATAAAGACTGCCGAGTAGCTACTTCCAGAAAAATACTTCTATACTACTACTAGTATTGCTTGGCACATGATACACTTTTCCGCCAGTCGGTGCCTGCATTCTCCAGCGTGTTTAGCGAAACAAATCATCCTTTAGACATAAACAG